>OVAO01003140.1:0-11616 GCA_900406285.1 Biscutella auriculata | reverse complement strand
TATATATATATATATATATATATATATATATATATGAGTTGGTTGAGTGAAATGTTCTGCCAATGAATTCCATGAGATATATATACTTGTAAAGAGATGATGTATCTTTAAGTCTTATGCAAATTTGTATGCATGTACATTCCATAATATTCTTGAAATGCGAGTACATGTGTATCTTCTTTGATGTGTTGTATATACATTTTTAGCATGCCTATCATATATATGTTACAAATGGATGAGAAATCTATGCGTGAAGCTTGATGGGTTGTCAATATTGGTGTTTTTTGAATGAATTGTAGTCATTTCTGATCTTGAGTTTAAGTTTGTTAAGTTGAAGTTTGTTGTTTTTTTTAGTTTTAAGTAAATGATCTTGAGTTTTAGCATGCCTATCATATTAGTTTTAAGTAAACGATTTTTTTTATACTCATTTTTTTTTTTTTGACCCTAAAATATTAAGGGAAAATTTGCTAATGGGACACTTTATCAGAACAATTTAGACAATAGGACACTTTAAAATTTGTAGACACTTTCGCTAGAATCGCCGAACAAACAAAAAAATAAAAAACCTTGAACTACCGATTTTGCCCTTCAATAAATGTGAGTAGAGAAAAGAATGTATAAACCAGAACCATTGGATTATAGGTATAATTTACAACCTAACGGCTCAAAATCATTTAGTTACCTGAGTAATTGGGCCATACTTGGGAGTCGTGACAGAAACTCACTAAGTTTTCTCTCTCTTCCCGTGGAAAAGTTTTTTCTCTCTTTTCCATCATCCTGCTTATTCTATGTTTTTTCCATTCTTTTGCTAGGTCTTGGCTTGAGATGATGAATCTAGGAGAAGAGAAAGAGGAGGATGACATCTGATTCGTCGGATTCTTGATTAGCGGCTTTAATTCAACCGTCGTTGGATTTTCAATCGATGGCTGAGATTCAATTTTATTTGGTGACAATGAAGATGATATTTTTCTCCATGGAATCAGAGAAGGAAACACATCACGGTTATCATCAACGAGACTCTTGAGGAGTTGTCTCTTGGATCTTACCTTTTCCCATTGGTCGGTAGTATCGTTTGGAACTTATGCAATTGGCGGAGTGATCGATGGAGGCGGATGGCTTCTCCAAGGAGAAGTTCCCGGACTGGCGGAGTGAGGAGGCTGAGCCGTTGACGACGACCTTACATACAAGACCTCGACAATAAGTTTTTGCCCTTTCTTATAGTTATATTCATTGCCACTGATGAAGTAAATTGGACCAAAACGATCCTGTGGGAGTACTTGATTTCGTTTGAATTTTGTATGTATTATGAAGATCCAAGGATGATGGAAGAAGAAAGAGACATTGTTCATGGAGTACGAGACATTGTTCATGGAGTATCAAGATCCAAGAACATGGAAAAAATTAGGAAAGGTGGTGCAAATCCCTCCGGATGATCTCATTAACACGGGAGGAATCTCACAAGTGCCTGATGGTGAAGCTTCATAGCATGTAACAGTAAGCAAATACATGGATACTACATTTAACTCATAGATTAAATCAGAGTGTAAGAGAAAACAATGGTCTTATGCATATTCGTCAATTATAATACAGCTGAATATGATGTGAATTTCTTGATTATGCCTTCTTGAAGATGATCTTGTTACTGTGGTTTTCCTTAAGCTAGCTTCTTATCTCTACATTTGCAAATGAAAGTTAGTATTCATCTTTTTAGCAAGTTATCAGATTTATGTGGGAAGAGTATCAGAGCTCTCTCTGTATAGCTTAATCCTTATGAATACTTGTTTTACCGTAATGTAATACATGGGAAGGTAAAAATGATTTTTTGAACAATTTGTGTATTGAAAACCGAACACAAATTATTGATCATATAACAGTGAATTTTAATTGTTAGTTGTGTGGTTAGGAAGAAGAGAATTGAACACCTATCAGTGAATTTTAAAATATGAGGTGAATAAGAGAAAAATGGAACATAATTTCTTCTAATTCATCGACCAAGAAGAATATCGCAAATTGTGTTATGCGTGTGAACACATGGTTGGAAAGAAGAGAATTAATTGACGATTACATTCAACAATATAGATTTCAGGCTGAGAAAAAATCATTTGATGGGGTTTTTTGGTTTTTTATTCTGATAATGGTTAAATACTATATAATTTGGATAGATTCTAAGGTTTATCAGCTAAATCAAGTTGAATCAGCAATATTAAAAAGTTTAAAAATACATGGTATATAATCATAACTGATGTGGACACGTGGTTGTGACCATATATATGCGAATTTAAATACGCGGTAACACATCTACAGAGACGGACAACAAAAGTAAATTTATGATCATTGTTTTATGATGTGAATATGTGGTTGCGACCATAAATCTGTGAATTTGAATACACGACGACACATTCACAGAACCGGCAGCAGTGAATAAATTCATATATCAACTACATTCACAAATGGACTACGTGGTTGTAACAACAACAAATGTACATATACATCCAAAAAATAAGAAAAAATCATAACAGAAGATCAAAATCAGGGTGAGTTGTAACCATATATTCGTGAATTGTGAGTTGGAGTCAAAATGAGTTGCAACCATAAATCCTAATAGAACATAAGAGAATTAATACAGCAGAAAGAGATAAACTAACATAGCTAGAAAAATCTTTTGAACATTGCAAAGTCAAATTAAAAATCATTTTTGGTACACCACGTGGAAGAAAAATCTGATTAGTTAACAAATCTGATTAATTAACAAAATAATTAATAATTAATCGACGGTGTAGATTGTTTTCCCTAAACCTATTTTGTATATAAGCACTCACTCAGCTCATGACGTTATAGCTTGGAGAAACAAATCTTGATCTCTTCTTCTTTCGATCCTGAAACAATGCTTTTGCGAAGTGCTTCGAATCCAATTCTCAACTCGTTGGTTCATGTCTCGAGTCCAAGGGAATCTCCAATCGAGACTGAATCTGTTCATCAGATTCAACGGCACAGATCCCTGGTGCTCTCGACGTCTTCCTCTTGCTGTTACAGTCTGATGTTTGTCCAATACTACATAGAACAAACATAAAGTATAAGATTTTGTTTGAATTTTACCACGGAGGAAGAAGACTAAATTATGAAACCCTAAATCGGGAAAATCGAAGAAAGAAATTTTGAAGTTTCGATACAAAGTGAATAAAGAGAAATAGAGTTTTTGGTATATCATAGAGAAAGAAAGTTTCGCAAAAAAAATTGTAGAAGAAATAAACCTGCCATGACGGAGACGTGGAGGATTCAGACGAGTACGAGTGGTCGGAATGGGAGGAGATGGCTAGAGCGAGAGAAGAAGGACTTTGATGTCGACGAAGCGAGAAGAAGAGAAGAGAGAATCGAGTGATGTTGTCGGCCGAAATCGCTTTACCGGAGCGAGAGAAGAAGATAGGAGAGAATCGCATTAGGAAAGAGGAGAGAAAATCTAGGGGTGAGGAAGAACGAGAGTGATCGAAATAAATTATTATTCCTTATTAAATTAGAATTTGAGGGAATCGCAATAGTTAGAAACGAATTGGTTGATTCGTTTAGTTAGAAAGGAACAGTTTGGTAATTACAAAATCTGAAAGTGTGTTAAAGTTTGAAAGTGTCCTATGATCTAATTACTTATAAAAAAAGTGTCCGAGAGTCTAAATTATCCTATTAATAGTTGTTGAGCCAAAAAAGTATACGGACTTGAAATCCATAAGAGATGGATATTATGATAATATGATTGACCAATGACCGGATACACATATGTATGCGTCTTGTGCAGTCAAGGCAGGCTCAATACGGTGGACGAGGGCTGTGGCACATAATCCAATGATAGAAAGATCTTGACATTAAGAAAATAAAGTTTTTAAGAAAGCCTAACATTTTATTAAATTATCTCTTTACTTCGGAAATAACAAAAACCGCGACACATAATTAATCTCGACAATATTAAATTTTGAAATAAAGAAAAATAACTTATGTTTTTAAGTTTATTATCCTTAAAAAGAATATTTAAAATAAAAATATGTATTTATATATAAAATTAATAGAAAATATATTTAATTTGTGCATGATACGAATTCTACTCTAATAAATATTTTAAAGGAGAGTAATGTGTAAAAAATATTTTATGGGATACTTTCGAAGTATAAATTCATATTTATATTATCATCTCTAGTATTATTTCAAAGCCACTTTTATGAAATGAACTTAAAATAATTAAAAATTATATGAGATGCCATTATAAAAAACCAATTTAAAGAACCAAATAAAAATATTAATTAAGGGTAAATTTTAAATTTATGGAGTATATAGAATTTAAATTGATATTTGAAGAATATTTCTAAGATATTATTGAATATTTATATTTAAAAGAAAAATCAAAATATTTAAATATTTAATTTCCATTGGATCAATTCTTGAATATCTAATTTTGTTTTTTCAATACACATTATAGTTACAATAATTTTAACTTAATATTTTTAATATATTATATTGAAGTAAATTAGATCATTTAAAAAGAATATTAAATATTCAAAAAATATAATCTCACATTACTTAAGAAAGTAATAAACAAAAATGAATTCATTCCATAAGTAAGCTCACATGTCTTGAATGTTGAATTCCAAGTCGGGAGCATGATTTAGTCACCATCCAAATTACATAGCTTATTTTAATCTAATTTGTTTGTTGAACCAAACGATTTGGTTATAACTATTAAATATGTATATTTAAAAGAATAATTAGAATATTAAAATACTTAATTTTGATTGTATCAATTCTTGAATATCTAATTTCTATTTTTTCAATATATATTATATTTACAATAATTTAAAATTAATGTTTTTAATATATCCTATTTGAACAAAATAGTTTTTAAAAAACATATATAAATATTCAAGAAAAAATATCTGTAAAAAGTTTCAGATTTCTTAACAAAGTAATAAGCAAAGATGTATCAATTAATATGTTTTGAATGTTAAATTACAAGTCGGAAACATGGTTTAATCAGCATCTAAATTACACAACTTTTTCTAATTTGTTTGTTAAACCAAACGATTAGATTATAATAATTAAATATTTATATTTAAAAGAAAATTTTAAATATTTAACTTCTAGGGCATCAATTCTTGAATATCTAATTTTAATTTCTTTAACATATATTATAGTTAAAATAATTTAAAATTAATAATTTTACACGAATATAAAATATTCAAGAAAATACTTTTTTAAAGTCTCACATTGACTAATAAAGTAATAAAAAAAGATGAATAAGAAAGATGAATCAATTCAATAAATAAGCTAATATATTTTGAATGTTGAATTGTAAGTCAGAAGCATGTTAGTTAGCATCTAAATTATAAATTTTAAAAAAATATAATTTGTTTGTTGAACCAAACGATTATGTTATAATTATTAAATACTTCGATTTAAATAAAAAATCAAGTATTTAAATATTTAGTTTTGATTGGATCAATTCTTAAATATCTAATTTTGATTTTTCCATAGATGTTATAGTTACAATAATTTAAACTTAAATTTTAATATATTTTATTGGATAAAATAAACTTTTTAAAACAAATATTAAATATTCAACCTTTTAAAATATCTTAATATCCAAAATAATTTTGAATATCAAGGTTTCTTAGACCTAATTTTCCAAAATAATTATAACAAAATTTTAATCGAAATGAATCTGATTCTGTCGTAAAAATTTTCCCAAGATAAATATAACAAAAATATAATAACAAATTGAGTTTATCTCAATACCCATAACAATCATGATAATTTTATTACATATATATATATATATATAATATATTATAATATAAACAAATTTAAAATTGTACAATATAATAACTTATGTCATTACAAAAATTATATGAAAGAATAATATTTAAATATTCTTTCAAAAACATCATTTTATATATTAAAGGAGAAGCATTGGCGGCTACATATTAAATCCACAATTTTTTATTTATTTTTTATTTAAAATTTAAAATTTTTAATATTTTAAACCTGTTGCCAAACATATTTTTATTTAATTCTTTTTAATTGATTATTTTTGTCCGTGTTGTCAAACAATATAGCCTTTTTAATTATAATCTAAATAAATAGTTAACTTAATTCAAAATCATCTTTAATGTATTAAAAGAGAAGTATTAGAGACCACATGTCAAACCCACAATTTTTATACTTAATTTTTATTTTAAACTTTTGATATGTTAAACATTTTGCCATATACATTTTTTATTTAGTTCTTTTAATTGATTATTATTATCCTTATTGTCAAACAATATATTCTTCATAAAAAAAATTATTTATAATTTATATAAATACTTACTTTATTCAAAGTTATCATCTTATATATTGTAGTATTTCATTTTATAATTGGAAACATATTAAATTATTGTTGATGTTTTTTGTTGATTTATGAATGATCATGCGAATTATTAATTCTTGAACCAAAGATGACTAAATTTATTTTTAATTATCATTGAACATCAAATTTTTTAGAATTAAATTATAATAATATATAAAATATAAATATATTTGATTCAACTCAATATTTTTGGTATAAAAAAATAATTTATATTATATATTAGATATATAATATAAAACAGTTTTGTCCATCCCATATATATGAAAACAGAATCATTTTTTAAAGATTAACCTTGCATTGACGTGTTATTAACAAAAATACCTGTTTATGTGTCATCACTAGAATATCTCTGAAAAATATATTTGAAATAAGGTTTTATTTACTAGTATAATTACAATATATGTTTTATAGATTAATATTAAAATTAATTTTTAGACATTTTATTATTCGTTTTTAAAATAGTTACTAAACAATTAAATCAAATAATATAGATTTGATATCTAACTATATCATTTATATTAGTTTTTAATACGTGACATTCCATCTTTATTTATATTTTATATTTTTAAATATAAACATAAGTAATTTATTCATTCCTAAAAAATAATAGATTTTTTGTAGTTTCTGATTTTACATTATGTTACCATTTAATCGATCTTCTATGCTTCATCAACTGCAAAATTACCAGACTCATGAAGCATTTGACCAACTTCTACAGTTGTAAAAGTTATGGTATGTATTCTTTAAGACATTGATTGTTTATTCTACTTATCAAGTATGATATTCTATCTTCTTTAATTCAAGAAGAAATTGTCACCAAAGAAATTTTCTTTAAACAGACATTGACTGGTTTCTGTTTTCAAAACAAGATCTAACGAGATTAACTTAAGAACTTCTCTTGTTTTCTTAATTTTTTGAAAGGTGCACCCATGTCTTGTTGTATGTGGGAAATACAGATGTGATGTTGACGGAGAATGAGAATTCTTGTTAGACAAGGGAAGAATGCCCATGAATGTCTTAGTAGCCTCAAATGTTCTTCTTACAGAGTTGTGTAATATTCTGGTTGCTGAGTTTGGAGAGCCCGATTTCATAGCTAAAGAAGTGAAACTTAGCCACCGGCTACCTAACTTTGGAGATTTAAGTGTGGTAAGAGGAACATCTCCTATGGATGTTACAACAAATTTGGGTTTACAAAGATTTATGCAGCAATTTTCAGAGGATAGGAATACCAATCTCTTTGTAACTTTCAGTGATGTTCAAAGCTTTGATCCATTGATGACTACATCAGTGACACCGAAAAGAACCGAGATGCGGTTGAGGAGTATATGCCCAAATGTATTATGACTGAACCAACTTCGATGGATGTTCAAGGGTCTGGTACATTTAGGACACCACCAATGAGAAAAAGCGAAAAGTTGTTGAAGCGTATTCCCCTCAAGTTCCTATCTCTGCACAAACTTTTGATCTTAACGAAATGTGGATTGATGACTCAAATTTGGATGTTGACGGTTTCTTGAATGAGGTAGAAGCCATTGGGGAAGAGATAAGAAGCATGGGAAAGAAGAAGGGGGAGGAGGCTTATTTGAAGGATGTTTTGGAGGAGATTAGAAGAAGGGAAAAGAAAAAAGGGGAAGGAGCCTTGTTTGAATGTTGTAGTGGAAGTTGAGTCTGGTGATTTAGTTGATATTGCTGATGTGGAAGAGTTAGATGTTTGGTCGAGAGGGTATGACAAAGAGTTTTGGGGTGCATTCCTCGACGAGGAGTATGGTGGGTCTAATGTCGTGGATGTAATGTGCTCTATTACTGATGCATTTGATCATAGAGTAATAGCTGAGGGGAATGACAAAGCTGAGAAAATAGGTAATAAAGGATCAACTTCACAGACGGTTTTACATAGTCAAGAAGTTGCGGGCAACCATAAGCCAAACCTTGTTATATCCCCTGGACGTACACTAAATGAGATGTAGGATGAGGAATTTGATATCCCTCTGCTATTTGATGATAAAACGTATGAGTTTTCGAAGAGACTAGATTTGGATGGCGATGACGATGTTATATATGTTGGGAAGACGTTTCAGAAGAAGTCTGATTGTCAAAACAACTTTATGAGTTTTTGCTTTAAAAAATGTGTTTTATTTTAAACAGACAAAGACGAAGAAGGATTGTTTTGTTGCTGATTGTGCTGATCTAAAATGTGATTGGAGGGTAACAACTCATAAGTTGAAGGATAGATGTTACTACCAAATAAAGAAAGCTTCGCTAGAGCATTCATGTAGCAATGATACAAGAAGTTAGTATAAGAAGAAAGCTACTACTAAATTCATTGTTGTTGTGTATAAGTCTAAATTTAACACTAATGAAGTTGGCCCTTCACCAAAGGATCTTCAACAACTTGTTCTTGAAGATTCGCGCATATCAACATCTTATTCCAAGTGTTGGAAGATTAAGGAATCTGACAATGAAGAGTTAAGAGGTTCAGAGGATGAGTTGTTTACTAAATTATGAGAGTATTTGTATGTGTTGAAACTTGAAAATCCTAGAACAATTGTTGATATTGAGACTGTTACTGACTAAGATCCAACCTTAGTGAAAATTTGCCTCAAGAAAGCGGCCTTGTACTCCTCTCAATTCCTAATAGATCCTGGAGATAGTTGGGGGTACCAGTTGTGCGCCTTTTCTGCCATAGAAAACTCGAAGAGTCTGCACTTCAAGGCATCTATCTTCAGGAACCCCATTAGTCCTTGTGATGTTGCTGAACTAGGTTTATGAGACTTGTCTTGATCTCGAAATTTCCTCTCTGCACTGGAGGAAACTGAACGTCTTGTCCCATATGGAACTGAGTAATAGGCGTGTCATAGTGTCCTAGGGGGAGTCTCGGGGCATTGACTCTAGCAGTTGCAGGGGCATGCTGGTCTCTTGCTCCGACAGGTGGATTTGGACCTGCTTGTTGTTAACCACCACCTCCATTGGGTGGGAAACTGCGTTCATCTCCAAGCGGAGGATTGTGAATCAACGGTAACTGAAGGTTTCGTTCTCCGTCAGCCATCTGATTCAGGTTTGTTTTCCTTTCATAGCTAGTTTATCTAAATGTCCGAGCTCGTTTTCCAAGGGCAGTAGATTGTCAACTCTTTTGCTCCTAGTATGTCTCGTGCTCATAAACTTGAAAAAGACGGAAAAAGGAAAAACGTAATACACGATCAAAGAGTTCGGTCGATCCTGGGATGGTTTGATCGAATAAAAATTGCGGGACAGAGAGGTTCGACCGATCCTGGTGCGGTTCGATCGAACTGAAAATGCAAAAAGGTAAGGTTCGATCGAACTGATACGGGTTCGATCGAACTCTTCAACAAAAAGTAAAACAGATTCTAGACAAAATCTCAATCTAAAACCTCTTAGGCTAGTGCGTTTAGTCCTCGTGAATGGCGCCAAAAACTTGATGTCATTCATGTTTTACCCTAGAAAACTATTATCTACAAGTGCACAAACGGACACTGTAGTACTTAGGGATCAAATCCACAGAGACTAAAGACTAACACAAAGAGACAAGCAAGACTGAGAAATGACTAAAACGAAAAAGGGAATTGGTTGGTTGATTGTAGCAGGCAATGGTGAAGTGAATAAAGCAGTAAACATGCAATATGGTTGATTCAATGATAAGCAAGCAATCATACCTAGGGAATCCTAAAAGGGGGTTTGGCGGGAATTGCTAAAATAAAGTCTCGAGAAAAGTACACGTAAGATCTATGGACACACTTAGGTCTCTAAACTTACTCTAAAAGCACCTCACGTTCGTCACTCAACACTCAGCTAGAGCAAAAGCTAACCCGAGAACCTAATCTACGTCCCCTTTACTGAATCTCTGAAGTAGGTTCACCCCAGGGTCTTAGGTGTAAACCTACGCCTAACTAGTGCCCATCAGGTGATAGCAGCGTCACTAATACTAGACCTGAGAGCCTAGAAATCGGTAGTCCAATTCAATGTTATCCCATCGAACTAGGCAGACCCGGTTAAGCAAAATTTAGTAAAGATCACTAGGTTAGTCGCTATATTTGTTATACATAAATGACTAAGCTAAACTTCTTTAGTTACTGATTCGGGCGATCCAATTTAGTTCTTGTAAGGCTTGGATCATCCTGTCTAAACCCAATTTGTCATATCGAATTTAGACTACGAATCAATCACTAAGGAAGGATCCATATTGTTTCCTTCTCTCTAAACTTAGTCAAGCATAAACCCTAGCATACCCTTCCAGTTAACCATGGATCCAATCTAGTGATGTACTCCAAATACAGACTTGTCAGATCTAAATCTATCTCCCCTAGCAAATTAAATCAAAACCCTAATTGCAAAAACAATAAAGAAAACAAAGTCTAAGAAAAGTCTTTTAAAAAAAAATTATGTCTCTCATGTGCTTTTATAGAGTCTTGTGACGTCATTATGGAACACATGGGCTTGGGTTTCAAAACGAGACTTTCTGGGAAGTCGATTTCGAGGTTCGATCAAACTCAGGGAGGTTCCATCGAATTGGCTTGACCCTTGGAATCAAATCTCGTATTTCTTGCTCTGTTTCAGATTGCCTCGTCTGGAGGTCGAGTTCGTTCGAACTCAGGGAGGTTCAATCGAACTCGACCCTCATGGATCATGGATTCCTACACGTTTATCTTTTGCGTGCGAGACTCACATGTCTTCATCAAAAATATTGTAACTCTTTAACCGCTGCTCTGAATGATTTCAAATTACCACCAAAAGAAAGCTAACTCACGTGGATACCTTGTGTCAAAAATTCAGCTCGATATAATATCGAGAAGCCTTCCAACCATTATCAAAATTCTTAAGCTTCTGCATGATTCTACACCTCCAAATATTCTAAAACAGCTTCTTTTCCCCAAAGCGACTTGAAACCTATAAAAAAAACTAAAAAGAGACGAATTGACTCCAAAAGCACGTCAATAACTCATAAAGGGGTTCATAATTATTCATAATTCCCATCAAGAGAAGGGACTGAAACCCCTAAAAATAGGACATATCAACAAGTATATACAGTTACTAAAGTATAGATAAGTCCATATAAGAGTGAGCGAAATCGATTGAACATAAATGAAATAAATTGTACTAAAATCAATTTGATAGACCATAAAGAATAATAAAAGATGGCATCCTCGAAATCGAGGAAAATCGATCAAAAACCTCAAACCATAAAACAACTTATACTTCAACCCGGGGAAATC
>OVAO01003139.1:0-11618 GCA_900406285.1 Biscutella auriculata | reverse complement strand
AACCGAAGGAAGAAACGCGGATCAAACGAAGAAGAACTCACAAGATCAAGGAAAACTAAACCAAACCAGACGAAATGTCCCGGTTTAGGTACCGGGTAGCCAAGCCGGCCTTCTCCCAGCCAAAGCATCCTGGCCTTGAGTCCCGGCCTAGAGGCTCTGCCTAGCCCGGGACGACCTCTCGATGTCGATGCAGAACTACCCATCCCGGGATCAGTCCCGGGTAAACCAACCCGGGACACATGCCGCTGCTCAACCTTGAAGACCCATCCCGGAGTAGGAGTCCTGGACTGGAGGCTCATACCCAGTCCGAGACGGGTCGTCCCCGAAGCCTCTTTTAGATGAGTCCCGGGAAGATGCCTCGAGGTGGTCCCTTCTATAAATAGAAGGAACCCTAGCACAAGAAACAAACTTTTGCCTTTACTTTCTATTTTTAGACCTCTTGTCTTGTTCTTGTCTTTTAACTTGTTGTACCTTGGAATACTTTTGTTTTAGTTGTTTAATGTATCTTTATGCATTTAATTATGGATTCCTTTACTTTATCTTTTGTTAATTTCATGATAAGTGAGTAGTTATCTTAGCTAAGTGGATGGATTTGGTAGATTAGGGTTGTTAAAGGCTTGGGTTTGCTAATTAGGGCTTGTAATGAACTTATCCTCACTTGATTAATGTGTTTAATGCTAGAATGGAAGTAGCTAATCAATTCTAGATCTTAGGCATTTCTCGCCCGGAAGGTGTTCGATGAAATGCCCGAATGAGTTAATTTTGTGTTATTCGAAGACTAACCAAGGGATTGTGTTAGGATCTTATAGTGGTTGTATGGGCTAGAGTTTAATGCTTGCCAATTCATTCGTTTAGGCACGGGAGTGTTACTTGAATGTTTTGGTAAAGGGTATTTACCAAGGGATTAGACTTATCTATATTGGATAGTCCCTAGACCAAAGATAACATTTAAAATGTTGATTAATGAATAGCAAACCCGAGAATTAAGCCGCCCGAGTCGATAACCGAATTCCATCCGCTTAGTCCTCTTTTATAATCTTCTTTAAAACGTTATTCTTGAATTGCTTGCTTGATTACTTGTTCACTTATTGCAACAGGTTCGTTTAGTGACAAAACCAATCCTATTTTGATTCACCTAGACTTAGTATATCTCTTTATAGAAGTTGTGTTTAGACAATTGTCCTAAGTTTGGTTCGATTCACACCGGATACTTGTATCCAAACCCTATACTACATTTGACTATAATAGCGGTATTAGTTTCCTCTCTAACAGGATAGAGAGCGGGCTAAAATCCTATTATTATTCGCAAAAGCAAAGATCGTTTCGAAAATAAATTCGAAGAATTGCAAGAATGATCGGGGCGATAAGGGAATCTCAACCCATAATTTGGCGTTGTCACCGTTGACTAGATCGCCCATGAAATAGTAAGCAATATCAACTAGCCTTAACTTTATCTTTAAAAAAATTAAAAAAATTATTTCTTACATAATTATGCAATATATTTATAGACTCTTAAGTTAGGCCGTTAGGCCCCAGATCTGCTACAGATCCTGACTATCTATGTGTAGAATTCTTTTGTCTCTTTTAGGCGCATTTTATACTCGGTTTTCATTAGTTTATGATGCATTTAGGTTCATATAGGTTCCATTTGCATACATTTCATGTCTCAAGTGTTAAAGTTGGGTAAATTGACAAAATAGGTCGAAAAAGGCGCAAAGAAGCGGAAACATGGCAAAATCGAGATGATGTACCGGCCAAGCCAAACTAGTACATCTGTATCGATCAAAAATATCAGTGCCATCATCCCGGTACACAGAGAATTCGGTGGCAGAAACTTATATCAGCCAATCCAGACGATACATCTCATCGTTCTGAAGAAGAAGGCTAAGTACCAGTGTTGAGTACTGGTCAAAAGGATCAGTACAAAGAGAGAAACAAGTACCGACCAAGTGTACCGGTCACATCTGACCGATACAATGTTCAACCAAAGATGGAGGTTCATACTGACTGGTTGTACCGATCAAAAGTAATTGATACCGAAGAGGAAAAAGTCAACATTCAAATGTTGAGCAAACCATTTACCTTATGTTTTCATTTAGACTATAAATAGTCCAAAAAATCTAGTTTTGTGGACAACTTATCTTTTATCTTAAACACTTCTTATGCTTTGAAATTCCAAAAGACTACTTTTGAAGCTTTTGTGGATTTTGGTGATTAATCATAGTTTCTATTGATTTCTACTTCCATCTTCTTCTATTTCTTTTTTTAAGATCATGATTATGCATAAATCCATCATGTGATTTTATACTTTGATCATGATTAGTGAGTAGTCATTCTCTAAGCTCATGTGTTAGGTATATTAGGGTGATTAAGTGATTGTTTATGATGTTTAGGGTTTAGTTTCCACTGATCTTCACATATTTGATGTTCTTAATGTTAGATTAGGCTTGATCATTCTAACCTAGAGTTTAGACAAATTGTTGCCCAAAAGTTGTTCGATGAAATGTCTGAATGAATTTTTTAGGTTGCTAAGTGAGATCTAGCCAAATAATTGTGTTAGGGAAGCTTAGTGGTTGAATAGACTAGATATTTATTCTTTCTTTAATTGCAATTAGTCAAGAGATTGTATTAGTTGCATGATTAGGAAAGGGATTAGTGCCATAAAAGTTGATTAGTCTAAAATTAGAAGTCTTAGACCTAAGATTAACATTTTATGATTGAATTGAGCATCTTAAGCATGAAATTGATCGTAGCCCGTTTGCTTAGTCTCTTTTAATCATTTTAGACCTTAAACCGTTTAGTTGACTTTCCTGCTTTTATTAACTTATGCATTGACTTTGGTTGACTTATCGTTTCGTACTTGTTTATGCATGTTAGGATTATTAGTGACAAACAACTCGTTTTCCATTTGAGTTAGACTATACTGGATTCTCTAGAATCCTAATTACCTATTCCATCTCAATTTGGTTCGATATTTAAAACCCTTTTAACCACTATAATCGGTTGAAAAGCATGTTTATCAACTACAACCCACACCAACAAGACTATATGTTGTATCCAAGATCCCGTCGCGACAGAAGTCTTCGATGCGGTTACAGAGCAGTGGACCCAACTCTAGGCGCAAGTCTCTCAGGATGGCTCGTTTTACTTGAACGAGGCCCCCCGCCACATTATTAACGACGTAGTCCTCCAGGTAAATAAAATTAATATACAAATAACTTTACTTAATAATTTATATTTATTTATAATAATTCTAAAATTTTTTATTTTGTAACAAACTAGACTAGATTCTCTAGAATCATGCGGTCGTTAAGGACCGTCGGTTCTGGTTTGGACGGTATAATGTGAGCAACTCGTCTTCTTGATATAGCACAAGTAACAACATGGACTCAAAGTACGAGGAACAACAAGCGGAGATTGAATCTCTCAAGGTTAGGAACTATGATATGGAAGAACGATTGCATCGTCAGAGTATTTCTGCTTCAAGTTCTCTGACTTCCCCAACAGTTTTGGTCCCCTCCTCCCATCCAAAAGACGGATCAAGATCCGCACCAGATTCATCATTTAAATAATGTTTTTCCATGTTTTGTTTTGTAAAAACAATTTCTTCATAATTTATGCATTTTCAGTTTTATTTTATAAATANCAGTTTTGGTCCCCTCCTCCCATCCAAAAGACGGATCAAGATCCGCACCAGATTCATCCTTTAAATAATGTTTTTCCATGTTTTGTTTTGTAAAAACAATTTCTTCATAATTTATGCATTTTCAGTTTTATTTTATAAATAATTGTGAAATTTTATTTTTATTTTAATTTTATGTTATTTTAATTTTTCTGTTTTTAAAAAATATATATTTTATTTAATTTTCAAATGAAAATTAATAAAATATTTTAAAAATACTTTCTAACGATAATATCTGTCAGAAATCGGTCGAAATATGGTCAAAATTCCGTTGGACAGTCCGTTCGAACCTTAACGATATTACAATGCCCTGACGACACATTTATCCGTTGGAATTTGTGGTGGAATATCCCTCGGAATACTATACGATATCTCGACGGCCAAAATCAACCTATATACTTTAGTTCTAATTTAAATTTCATAGTAAAAGTGCGATTTTGAAAATTCTTATATACATGTAATCTAGATATCAAATATATTCATAAACATATTTTATAGAGTTGTTAACTCTTTATAACATGGATAAAATAAAGATTTATCATCTCGATGTTACTCATCAGAAAAACAGTATAAAACAATATAAGGTAAGCAGCCAGGAGACCAAAACGGTACCAAATATACAAAAAAATGGTATGAAAACACATTTTGTTGTTATTCTTAATGAGAATTAGACATAAGTTGCATGTGTGTAAGATTGTTATATAAATAAATAGATAGCTGTAGAAAACAGATCTAAAAGGATATATCATATATCGTGCCTAGTTCTACGAATGTACCGAAAGTTAGTTTGGTTCATATATAAATTGAGAAAGTTATACTTTTTGCCAGAATCATAGCTTTGCCATCCCGAGGAAGCTAAGCCAACCTCACTTTCTTCAATTTATGCCCTTCTTTATTCCAAAGCAATGGTATTTTAGTAATTTAACAAAACAATGAAGGTCAATTATGTATTACCATAAAAAAAAAAGTATTAAAGACTAATAAATATTTCCTCAATAACCATTTGTGATTTCCCCAAACTAGACAGAAGAAGAGGATTGATTACTAATGGCTCTTTTGCACATTATGAAGAAGAAAAATATGGCGAAGCGAGCATGGATGAGCTTCACTAACATGGTCAGATCCAAAGTGAGAGACCTCGAGATTACTGCATCGGTCAGAGATTCTACAAATCGTCTCCTCCATGTCATCTCTCGGACTCGCCGTCTTGTGGTCGTTCCTTTGAAGACAAGGTATCTTCAAAACACAAGCCCTCGAACCAAATTCAATAATTACTACAGTTATAGTCACGATAGGAAGCAACGGTCTCGGTTCCTCGAATCATTCTCTCGTCCTTTTGCAAAAACAAAGTGTATTAGAAGGCTACGTGAGAGAAACTATTGTCAGGGGGAGATCATGAGAAATGATAAAGTTTTGGGGAGAAAAAATGAGGAAATTAAAGAAGAAGAGGGGGCTCAGGAGATTGTTGATTCAGTGGAAGATGCTTGGAGGAGAGTGGTGGCTGCATCACCGCACCTTAGGGTGGACGAAAGAGCCGGAGAGTTTATCTATAAATTTAAAGAGAATATAAGAATGGAGAAGGAAAGATCTTTTCTTGACTTCCAAGAAAGGTTAAAACGAAGTGCTTGATCTATTTATTCTTTCTATATTTATGCATGATTTGTTTGATCTTTATTCTTTTCCAAAAATAACTAAAATGTAATCAATTCTCAAAGAAGAAGACACGAGTGTTTGTAGTTTAGAAGAAATTGAAAGAGCAGAGAGGTTTTGAGTCTTTAGAGAGACAGAGAAAATTGGACTGGAGAGTTCCACCGCCGAAGCTCACCGGTCTGAATTTCGATCTCATCTATTGGGCCATTTATAATTTTAACCTTTAATCCCATTTACTATGAGAGTATAAATGAGAAGATGTAAATCACTTTTAAGCCAATTTGACCCAAATAAAAGGTTTTTGAGGATTTGGATTAAGGCTGACAAAAATACAAACCCAAATCTTATCTTCAACCAGACGTATAAAATAAGAATCTGAATTTAAACTAAAATATTAAATTATCTGAATGTTATTCGAAATTCGGATAAAATCTAAATCGAACCAAAAATCTAAATTAGTATTAAAATCTGAATTCAAAAATCTATATATTTAATATTTTTATGATTTTTAAATATTTAACATATTATTAATATTTAATAGTAAATATTATAATATTTATTTTTGTATCCATTATGATATTGTTTTTAAGGAATATGATTTAAGTTTTCAGATTATTAGTATTTCTATTTTTTAAAATATTTTATTTTGAAAATATTCGAATCTGAATCGAACTCAGAAAGATTCGAAAGTACATGACTTGAGTTCAAAAAGATTTGAGTTGAACTTGATCTAACAAATAAAATTTTACTTGAATGGATTCTTTAAACATAAATCTGAAAACTAAAAAAATCAAAAATCCAAAAAACCTGAAAGAGCTGAATCAAATGTCAATGAGAACCCAAGTGTCGCCACTAATTTTGGTTTCTTAGTTTTTGGATATGTTTTCTAGAATATAATTAATTATTACATTGTTTGCTGATTAGCCAGTTATTTCATTACAAGGTAATACCATCTTCTAATTATTAATTGAGAAGCATTTTTAAGAATAATTTTATATTAACGTGTTATTAATAATAATATTATGTTGATGTGTCGTCACTATAAAGTCTCGTAGAGTATTTTCAAATTAAGATTTTTTTAATTAGAATAATTACAATATACACCACTTATATATTTGTTAGGAAAATAATTATTTTTTCATAAACTAATATTTATATTAATTCAGATTTTATTATTTATTTAAAAATGATTGACTAACCAATCAAATTAAAAAGATTTTTATATAATTAAAAACATTAGTTATTTTTAAATAATTATAGAATTTCTTCATATACTAACATTTTAATTAATTTTGGATTTTAAAATTCTTTATTTATAAATTATTTACTAATTAATCAAATTAAATAATAAAGATTTGATATCCTCTAGTTATTAATTGTGAAGCGTTTTTAAGAATAATCTTGCATTGACGTGTTATTAAAAGAAATACTTTGCTAATGTGTCAACACGAGAAAGTCTCTTAGAATATGTTCGAATTAAGACTTTATTTACTAGAATAATTATAAGATATGTCACTCATATATTTGTTAGGAAAATAATATTTCTTCATAAACTAATATTTGAATTAATTTCAGATTTTACCATTCATTTAAAATTATTAACTAAACAATAAATTAAATAAAAACATATATATTATATTAAATTATATTAAATAACTATTTAATTTCTTCATATACTAATATTTGAATTCCTTTCAGATTTTTTATTATTTATTAAAAATAATAATTACTAAGCAATCAAATTAAATAATAAAGATTGATATATCCAATTTATTAGTTCATAATCATTTTTAAGAATATCTCTGCAATGACATGATATTAACAAAAACATCATTTATCACTAGAAAGTCTCTTAGAATATATTTGAATTAAAAAGTTTTTTTCCTGAAATAGTTATAATATTTGAATTAATTTCAGATTTTATTATTTATTTAAAATTTATTGACTAACCAATCAAATTAAATAATATGGATTTATATCTAAGTATATCATAGTAATTCTTGTTTTTTAATAATTACTGAATTTCTTTATAATAAAAATTTGATATCTAGTTAAATGAATTTTTAGTTAAATTAATCAAATACTTATTAACATTAAATAAAACTAAAAGAAATAACTAAACACTTATAAAATATATATAATATAATATTTATCTCTTACCCCACAGGTCAAAAATGAAGTAGTTAATTAATTGTCAATGATTATTACTCCAACTAGCTAACAACTCAATCTTGGAGAAACAAATGAATGCAATTTTTTTTTCAAAACTCAACCTCTAATTATAAACTAACTATAGATCAGAACAAAATTTGAGAAATTTGTTAGCTTTAATTTGCTTCATTTAACTTTACTCAATCATACATATAAATCAAAGCCCTGCTAACAATAGATCTTGTTCCCCGCTGGTTCTTGCCAATACATCGAACCAGAAATCCATCTCAGTATCGAAAACCATCTCACTGCCTAAATTCTGAAACTCATGTTGCATCTCATTTAAGTCAGTCACTTCATGACTTGATGCGTAGTTTTGTTCATCTTGGCTATAAAGCGCTTGTTTCCAGAAACTCTCATCGATGTCTGCACCGAAATTCTCGAGAGAACAACAATCTTGATCGATGGTACGGATGTCTTCTTGTCTGTTTTCCATCTTAGTCTCCTTGCTATGACCCTCGTGGCTCATGAGTGTCACCGAAGAAACCTCATCACTCGTTGAAGGCGATGCAGAGAAGGAGCTGTCTCTAAAAGGGTTTGATGAATTTACGAGCTCTGATGATTCATCACTTCTAGTAATACTGGTCTTCGAGTTCGTTATCACGGATTCAGATTTCGCTTTAGGACCCTTCTTTTTGTTGCTCGTCTTGGGTTTAGCTGCTGGTTCATAATCCTCGAGTCTCTTCTTTAAATGAGTGTGCCATACGTTCTTGATCTCGTTATCTGTTCGTCCCGGCAATTTTGCTGCAATTGCTGACCACCTAGAGACGATACCAAAAGGAAAGTGAAGAACCTTAATACAATTATATTGTATAGATTTCTTTAGTAATAGTGGACATATAGACGTGAGTTTAAAGTTACTTTCTTTTGATGATTCATACAGTATATAATAAATAAATAAAAAACAAATTCTTTTGTATTAAGGTTATAGTATATATGTAAAGTAATACCTATTTCCAAGAATTTGGTGTAAGCTAATGATAGCATCTTCCTCTTCTTTGGTGAAATTGCCTCGTTTGATATCAGGTTTGAGATAGTTCATCCACCTAAGTCTACAGCTTTTTCCACATCTTAAAAGACCTGTAATTAATAATAAACCATTAATGTTCTGTAATCAAATTCACTAATTAAATTTAGACAAGATTAAGAATAGGTGATGTCTGATGATCATACCCGCTTGCTTAGGAAGGGCTCGCCAGTTACTATGGCCATGTTTGGAGATGAAAGAGATCAAGATTTGATCTTCTTCAGGTGTCCATGGGCCTCTCTTCATCCCCATCTTCTCACAGCATGGAGCTCTTCCCATCTTTTTGGTTGATGTGTGTGTTTTTTGTCTTGTAGTGACGCTCAAGATCCAATATTGTGTTGATCAAAATGCTTATGATGAGCAAATATTGCTTGATGAGCATGAAACATTACTCACTAAGCGTTTCGAGTATTTATACTGAAATAGTCATAAGACATGTGGGAGAAATCAAATGGTGAGTTTCTCGGAGAGAGAGAGAGAGAGACTTTTTCGTTATTGGCACCGTTTTGTCAAACGTATGTCCTACATAAACATATTTTCTATAATATAATATTTCATGTGGGAATGAATGATAAGTATACGTTTACTGATCGCATATATTCTATTAAAATAAAATAAATTTATCATAAGATGTTATAATAGATTATATTTTAAGATTGTTAAACAATTATTTTATTTTAATATATTATTTCTTTACGATAATATATCACAATTTAATAAATATATAAATCTATCGTATTATTCTTTGATATTTAATATTTAAGAGAATAATTTTACAATATTATTTTTCTATAATAATATATAAATTTTTTTAAAGTATATTTTAAAATAATATTCTTTGTTATTTAATTTTTTAGGACTTAATAAATTTAAAGAAACGTTACGAACATATTTGATCAATTTATTATTTTCATTTGATATTATTTATAATAAAATACAGATCACATAATTCAAATAATATTTAAAAATTATTAAAAACATAAATAATTTGTTAACAATTTTAACAATAGGTTGAATTTACCTATATTAGATAAAATAATATATAAAAATCTATGATTTCTTACATTATAAATTTTATGATCATATTTTCAAATTAATACCAATATTAACAATATATTAAAACTTACATCAATTCTAAAAATATATTAATATTTCAATAAGTATTTCTATATAAATTTCTAAATCAAAACATAAATTATATATGACTAAAAACTATATATTATCATTTTTTATAATTAAAAAATAAATTATGAATATTACTTTAAAATCTAATTTTAAAATACAAAATTTGCATGCAATGCGAAATTTAATTGTTAATTTTAGTTTCACATAAAATATTTACGCAGGACACGAGTTAAATTCTAGTTACAATTAAAAACAAAGTAATAAATGGTGTCTGAATATAAATATGTATAGAGATGGTGAATTTTGTGGTCGTATAGTGATAGTTCCGAGTAAATAAAGTCGTCACGAAGTGCATTAGAATTATGAGCCCACACTTACATTTTCTATAAAATCAACGTTTTCGTATAATATACGACAAAATAATAAAATCAACGTTGGGTGGATTATATGTTGACCCCCAAAAAAACACTATTCTTTATATCTCCTTCGTCTTTTTATTTTTATTTTTAACTTTCTTTCGTCGTTTATTTACGTTTCTTATTACACTTAAATTTCTTTAATCTTGGTAGTATTCTTGTNTATACGACAAAATAATAAAATCAACGTTGGGTGGATTATATGTTGACCCCCAAAAAAATTTCTTATTACACTTAAATTTCTTTAATCTTGGTAGTATTCTTGTTTTTTTTTTTCAACTACGTCCAGTTTTAGTAGTTATGAAATTATAAGACTACTAGCTATTATATATTCTGCTCGTAAAATTGTTTCGTAATTTCTCAACTTTTCATACCAAACATAAACTTAATTTAACCTTGTCTTGTTTGGGGTCGTCGTCCATTTTTAATAATACTAATGCGTATTCTGTGAAATGGATTGTGATTCCAATTTATATAAAACAAAATAACAAAACGACTTTGTGTCATCACGAAACTAGCATATGAATTATTTAATGAGTCATGTTCACCTTATAACAAATACTAGAATTTTATATACGCGTGGGATAATTTATTTTCAAAATTATACTTTTAGGATATTTTTAATTTATAACATTTTGATATTATAATTTTAAATATATAATATCTAATAATTATTAATAAAAAATTTCATATAAATGTTATATGATTTTAGAATATTATATTTTATATTTAATAATAATATTAATTTGTTATATTAATTTTTTAAATATTTGTATGTTAAATTTGAACATAATTATTTTTGTTAACTAGAAAATTTTGGGTCTTTGCTCTATAATTTCCTTAGATATAGGGATTATAAGTATGTCAAATGGTCTCATTTTACTGCGAGAGGATTGAATCAATGGTGTAAAGACTTTTGTTTCTATATTTATCTCTGGCTAGTTCATAATTATCGATAATCAGATCATAATTTTATTTGTATGTCAATTTGTTATACCAGTAGTGGAGTTCGAAAATATTTTCACGGGTCAAAATAAAAATTTAATATTTTAGAGAGTTATTATAACAAAATTAGCTTAGTTAATTAATTAATTTGAAAAATAAGTCTAAAATTTATATTAAAAAAATTTGAGTGGGGTCATGTAAACCCCTATTTAGCACCTAGTTTTGTGCCAATACATTAGACTCTCGAATTGTTTTTACATTTTTATTATTAAAAACTATTTAAATATTTTTATTTCATTTGTTTAATAATGATTTAATATTGTATAGTTTTAAATTTCTTTTATAAATATATTTATGAAATAATAATATAAAAGTTATTTATTAGCAAATATATATTATGGGATTATATTAATATTATTATTTATATTAAGAATCATTTTGGATATTAATATAGTCTAGATTTATTTTATATTTTTTGTTAGATTTAGTCTGATAAATTTTTATGTGATGACCAGATTTATGACGATTTAGATTTTTTTTATATTTATTCTCGTAATTTTTA
>OVAO01003138.1:0-11620 GCA_900406285.1 Biscutella auriculata | reverse complement strand
AGACCTACCTCGAGAACCTTCCATGATCTCTTCAACCAAGCATTATATTCTTGTTGATCCATAGTTACGATCTATATCTCGGATTCTAAATTTCCTCATCCAAATAACGATCTATATCTTGGAAAATTTCTGAATCTCAAAAAGTGAAAATTGAATTACTTGTGATAGAGAAATCTGGTCCTAAACAAATCCATCTTCCTAGTTCCAAACAATTGTTCAGATTGTTAGATTTCTGACCTTGATCTTTCTCTGATCCGATGCAGTTGCAGCAGTAGCGGTTGCATTTCTAAAAGAACCTGCTGCAGCAATACTCTTAGCCTCCTCACGTCAATGGTTACCCAAAAGCGATATCCTTTTGTGCACGTCTTTCTTCTTCGCATCCACACCAAGAATCTTTTCCTACTTCTGCTAATGGAGAACCCATAAAAATCTCTTAAACGGTAACATAACTAAGAAGCAAAACGCATAAAGAGAAAGAAAAAAAAATCTAACGTTATTAGCTGACTTCTTAGTCGTTTATTCGACACTCTCTTGTTCATTCCCTCCCAAATATCAGCAGATTTCTTAGAAATACCACACGGAGTACTTTTCCCAGGCGATTTGTCCCCGATCGATTATGAGACCCATGCTTAGATTCAAGATCGACCCATCTACGATCAAAAGGGAAAAGGTTTATCCATATCTCAGAGGATATAATTTAGGGTTTTTACAAAAACATGAAATAGACAAAATAGTTTACCTGAAATTGTCGGCCACCAGAAATATTGTAGTAAACGTATCCCCACTGTTGATATACTTATAATAAGAGAGGAGGCTCTGAGAGAGATTCGACGGTTGCATAAGATTGGAGAAAATAGAACGAGTATAAGAGATTTGACAAGAAAGGAAAACGAAGAGATAGAACGACTATATGAAACTGTTGAAGTTAAAGGGGGATACGTTTTGCTAGAAGATGAACATAACCTAGGGTAAGAGGGAAAGGAAGATGAACCAAACCCAAAATAAGAGAGAAAAAGATGAACATATGATCGATTAAATCGTGAGTAATAAATGGAGCAGAGAAGAGTAATCTATTAAATTTTACAGATGCAGCGATAAAATGCAGGAAAAATATATTGAAGTTAACGTAAAACAGAGTTTTTTTGGCTTTGACAGAGTCGACATGGCAAGCAGAGAACAAAAGAAAGAATCTGACGTGGCTAGGCTCAGAAGCTTCAAAAGCCAATTATTATTATTATAGATTAATGAAAATGGAGTACATGTTTCAAATCTTAACTAACTTTACACTGCAAAACTTGAACGATTAACACTGTCTGTATCAAGTTTGGTTCTTATGTATAAATGCCCACATTTCTCCAGAATGAACACGTTTATCGTAGCAAATCTCTTACTATGCGAGCACTCCCAATATCTGCGATACATTTTGATTAAGTGTGATGTGAACCAGAAGAGAGACATAAGTGGTTGATCCAATGATAAGAAAAAGAGGTATATTAATGTGGTTTATTATAGTTAATTTAAGTTTGGTTTATTATTCTGGTTTAGCTTTCCATATGTGTATATATATCTGTTATTGTAACTAACAATTTTGGTTAATGAGAAAAGCATTTCAATAACGACATTTCAAACGCTAATATGGTATCAGAGCCAGGTTCGCTTGCGCGATTGATGTTTGTTTTTACTTTTCGATTCTCTTTTGTATTCTTCTCTTCTTCGCACCTGCGCATTTCGACAAATCGGTGTCTCCGTAGATCGACTACGATAGTTCTTTTTCGCATATCGGATCTCGTGTGTTGATTGCTGGTTTCGTGAGCTCGATTTTGTTCGATAATGGTGAGGCAAACTAAGAAGACGAAGAATCGATCTGCTTCATTAGACCTTGAAGGATCTGTGATGCATGATCGCGATGATCTATCCGTTCGATCTGAAGGTGTTACATCTCCAATCCAGAGCAAATTACCTCATGGACTTGGATCTACACCGAATGGATCGTTCTCGTTTGACAACACTCACAATCCTTACTTCCTTCACTCAGCTGATCATCCAGGTTTGTCTATCGTCTCTCACATCTTAGACGGAACAAACTACAACAACTGGTCGATCGCGATGAAAGTAAGTCTAGATGCTAAGAATAAACTGAGTTTTGTTGATGGATCTTTGCCTAGACCGGATGAAAATGATTCGATGTTTAAGATCTGGAGTCGTTGCAATAGTATGGTTAAGGCTTGGTTGATGAATGTTGTGAGCAAAGAAATCTATGATAGTATTCTCTATTATGATGATGCGGCTGAGATGTGGAAGGATTTGTATTCTCGTTTTCGGATTAGCAATCTGCCAAGGAAATATCAACTAGAACAGGCAATTGCTTCTCTTAAATAAGGATCTCTTGACTTATCCACTTATTACACGAAGAAGAAGAATCTTTGGGAACAATTATCCAATGCTAAGTCATTTACATCGAAACGCTGCCAGTGTGATCATGTTAAGGAACTTCTTGACAAAGCTGAAACTAGCAGGATAATTTAATTTTTGATGGGATTGAATGATCAATTTGCAAACTTTCGAGGTCAAATTCTTAACATGAAACCTCGTCTTTGTCTGACAGATATATATAATATGCTTGATCAAGAAGAGAGTCGACGGATTGTGGGAAATCTCACCAAGGTTCCTACACCTGTTGCTTTTTAAGTTCAATCTCCATCTGTTTCTGATCAGAGTCTTGCTCTTCTAGCCCATGAGAATTTTCAGAAACCAAAGTGTACTCATTGCTCTAGGTTGGGTCATATAGTGGAGAAGTGTTACAAACTTCACGGATATCCTCCAGGTCATCCAGTGAACAAGAAGAAACCGCAACATATTGGTTCGACTAACATGGCTTCATTGACTCCAATACCTTCTACCAACACTGAGATAGGAACTGAGAATCCCGTGGAGGCTTTATCGAAGGATCAAATTCAAACAATGATTTCTTACCTTAGTCTCCAGCTTCACACTCCTAGTTCTATTTCCTCACATACTCCAGATGTTGCTTGCGCCTCTACTTCAAACTATGTGCCTGTAATCTCACAGATTTCAGGTACTTTCCTTAATCTCTTTCCTAACTCTTTAGATGGCATGTCCCTTTATACTATATCTCAAGAAACAGAGGTGTCTCTTAGAACTTGGGTTATAGATTTGGGGGCTACTCATCGTGTCACACATAATAGGCGTCTCTTTAAGGATTACACACCCTTAGACCACACTTATGTCACCCTTCCCAATGGTTATACCGTAGATATCTTGGGTATAGGTTCTATCCAATTGACTGATGCTTTGTCTCTCCACAGTGTGCTTTTCATTCCCGGTTTTAAGTTCAATCTTTTGAGTGTGAGTTCTCTGACTGTATCTTTACAAGTTAAGATCTCTTTTACATCTGATACTTGCATAATTCAGGGAATTACACCGAAGCTGATGATTGCTCACGGTAATCGTGTTGGGAACCTTTATGTGTTGCATACGAATGATGTCCACAATAGTTTACTTGATCCAGGTATCATTCCCCTTTGTTCAAGTGTTCTTGCAAATTCTCAGACTTGGCATATGAGATTGGGTCATCCCTCTAGTTCTAAGATTGGGTTTCTTTCTGATATTTTACATATTCCCAAGACTACATCGAATAAACTGTATTCTGAACTATGTCATATTTGTCATCTTTCGAAACAAAAACGGTTTTCCTTTAAATCTCTCAATCATATGTGTTCTGCACCATTTGAATTAGTTCACATAGACACTTGGGGACCATTTTCTACTCCTACGATTGATGGATACAAATATTTTTTGACAATAGTGGATGATTTTAGTCGAGCTTCTTGGGTGTATCTTCTTCGTTTGAAATCTGATGTTTTACACAAATTTCCGACTTTCTTACAAATGGTTGAAAGTCAATATAGCACAAAGGTGAAAGTTGTTCGATCTGATAATGCACAAGAATTGAAATTTGTTGACTTGTTTGCTTCTAAAGGTATTGTTGTATATCATTCATGTCTTGAAACACCTGAATAAAACTCTGTGGTAGAGAGCAAGCATCAACATATCCTCAACGTAGCTAGAGCCTTACTTTTCCATTCTCAAGTTCCATTAGAGTTTTGGCGGGATTGCATACTCACTACGATATTTCTCATTAATAGGATTCCAACACCTCGTTTAGGTAATGTGTCTCCTTTTGAAAAGCTTACTGGGAAATCTCCTGAGTATTCCAACCTTAGGAGCTTTGGGTGCCTCTGTTATAGTTCAACCTCTCCCAAGCATAGGACTAAGTTTGAACCTAGAGCCAAAGCTAGTGTCTTCATTGGGTACCCGACTGGTTATAAAGGTTACAAGTTACTAGATATAGAGACACATTCTGTTTCTATTTCCCGACATGTTGTCTTTCATGAGGATATTTTTCCGTTTGTATCATCCCCTATCAAGGATGCTACAAAGATATTCTTTCCTCTATTACAGTTCCCTAATTTCCCAGATGATCATAGGCCTCTTGTGCCCACATCTTCTGATGCACATCCTACCTCTGGTGTGTCATCTTCTGAGCCTGTGATTCCTTCTGAGTCCTTGTCTCGTAGACCGACCAAAACACCATCATACCTAAAAGACTTTCATTGTTATAATAGTACTAGTACTAATGTAACTACCCCTTATCCATTGCCAAACTTTATCTCTTATTCTAATATCTCTGAGCCTTTCTATGCTTTCATTTCTTCACTTGAAAATATCACCATTCCCCGCAAATTTTCTGAGGCAAAAGATAATCCGGAGTTTTGTGTGGCTATGGGTGAGGAGTTGGCGGCTATGGAACGAACTCAAACGTGGACAATTTGTGAATTACCAGAAGGTAAAACTGCCATTGGATGTAAGTGGGTTTATACTGTTAAGCAGTTGATTGATGGGAGTATTGAGCGTTATAAAGCGTGATTGGTTGCTAAGGGGTTCACTCAACAAGAAGGGGTTGATTTCTTTGACACTTTCTCACCAGTAGTAAAACTTGTCACTGTGAAATTGATTCTTGCTTTGGCTTCGAAGCTCAATTGGTGTTTGCATCAGCTTGACATATCTAATGCCTTTCTCAATGACGATTTGGATGAGGAGCTTTATATGAAACTTCCTCAAGGTTATTCTGATATCACCGGTGTTCCTGTTTCTCCTACTGCGGTTTGTCGGCTTTTGAAGTCCATTTATGGGCTTAAACAAGCGTCGAGGCAATGGTACATCAACCTTTCTTCCACTCTCTCGTTATTTGGCTTCACTCGCTGCAATGGTGATCACACGATGTTCACTCGGTTTCGTGATGGTCATTTCATTGTGATGCTGATTTATGTGGATGATATACTGATTGCTAGCAATAATGATGCAGTTGTGGTTGTTCTGAAACAACAACTCCAATCCCATTTTAAACTTCGGGATCTTGGTGCTCCAAAGCTGTTTCTTGGGCTTGAGATAGCTCGCTCTTCCACTGGTATTTTAGTGAGCCAGCGAAAGTATGTCCTTGATTTGCTTCAGTCTTGTGGCTTTTCTGGTCGTAAGCCTTCATTTATTCCTATGGAACCAAATCAGAAGCTCTCTAAAGACTCTGGTGATCTTTTACCTGATGCAAAACAATATCGTTGCTTGATTGGCAAGCTTCAGTATTTGACCAATACGAGGCCCGATATTTAATTTGTTGTTTCGAAGTTAGCTCAATTCTCTTCTGCTCCACGTGAACCGCATCTTATTGCAGCTCATAAAGTCCTCCGATACTTGAAGGGCACCATTGGTCAGGGGCTATTCTTTCCGGCGGATGCGAAATTTGATTTGTGTGGATTCTCTGATTCGGATTAGGAAGCTTGTCCCGATACACGTCGCTCGGTTATGGGATATGCTATGTTCCTCGGAGACTCTTTGATTTCGTGGAAATCGAAGAAGCAACATATTGTCTCTTTTAGTTCTGCAGAGGCAGAGTACAGGGCCATGTCTATGGTGACGAAGGAACTCATGTGGCTTGCTTAGTTGCTTCGTGATCTTTCGGTCCCTTTTCAAGAACCAGTTTTTCTCAATTGTGACAACACCGCGACTCTTCACATCGCAAGCAATCCCGTCTTTCACGAACGTACTAAACACGTTGAAATGGATTGTCATAAGGTTCGGAAGGTCATTCAGTCTGGTTTTCTCAAAACCATGTTCGTTCGGAGTCAGCACCAGCTTGTTGATGTGTTGACAAAGGGGTTATATCCTACTGTCTTTCGAGAACTAGTGTCCGAGATAAGTGTTCATAACATCTATGCACCTCCATCTTGAGGGGGCTATTAATGTGTATATTTTGGTTTAGTCTAGACTAGTTTAGTATAGTTAATTTAAGCTTGGTTTACTATTCTGGTTTAGCTTTCCATATGTGTATATATATCTGTTATTGTAACTAACAGTTTTGGTTAATGAGAAAAACATTTCAATAACGACATTTCAAACGCTAATAAGGTATGGCTTTTTTTAACTATGCTTGTGGATTCCTTCAAGTGCAACACGCTTTTAGGATCTCCTCGACAGGCGGATCATCTCCAGCTTCTTTGTCCTGAGATGTTGCACAAACAAACTGTTGAATACACATGCCTACTCAGATGAATTTTGATATGAGGCTAGTTTTACATCAGTAATACATAGACACAGTGTAAACACAAAGATCAATGTTCAAGCTATTGGTAATGGCAGCAAAAGAAAACAGAAATTTACCTTGCGGATGTAAGAAATGTTATGTATTCCAGGACCAGCAACTAGGATTCCGCCTTGTTGCCTGCACGAGGTCCGAGAGTATTGTTAATCAGGAAACCAGAAAGTTATCCAGAAGGAACGATTCCAGACTCTTTTTAACTTACCAGCCTCCTCTTTCTACTGTATCCTTCATAAACGAGAGTTTCCAATCTTGACGGTATCCTTCCAGGTAAGACTCTATTATCTTCAGAGCTGCCTAGAATGTTACCACAGAATGAATCCACTGAGACTATTACTATGTACTAAGGCACAACATTTAGGTATAAGTAACTCTACTTTGGGAGTGAATGTCACAGAAACCCCTGAAACAAATTCCAACGCCTCGTATGATGCGTGGTTTGGATCTGCATAGACCTCTGAGAAACATTCGACAACAAAATTAGATGATCTCATCAATACACCTGGTTTCTCAGTAAAAGAGAAGCAATACCTCCTTCAAATTTAGTCTGTTCCACAAAAGTCTTAGCCTGCATAGATAGTGTTATAACTTAGTCAGAACAGGCAGCTGAACACTGTAACATCTTTTTTTTTTTTTTTTTTCAATACTCACAAATCAAAATTGCTCATAAGAATTGTGTATTCAAAGATCTTACCTGATCGATACTGCCTGGTCCGATCAGAACAAGAGCAACACCAGATGCATCCATAACATCCTAACAAAAATCTCATTGAAATCATTTATATTTTACCGAACATAAAGCTGTTTGCGTGAATAATTATTACCTTCTTTTCAGCGAGATAAGCTGCTCGTTTCCGACAGAGCACGCATCTGAAAACATAACAAGCAAGCTTTGATAGTTGCATAGTAAGCAAATTCATCAATCTAATGAAAAAGTTCTACAAAGATTAATCACCCAAAATGACGAGCAAATGCGACAACAGTCTTCCTGTCTCTCCATAAATCAGAAATTGGAATCTCATTTCCTCTCAAATCCAAGACTTTTACTGTTTCTAGCGAATCAGCAGTATCTTTCCCAGTTCCAGTTCCTAAGGAGAAACAACGTAATCTAGTAACAAATCTGGAATCTAGAAATTCAGTGTCTAAAAACAGAACAGAAATTAAGACACTTTAGCTTACCTGAAGCGCCGGTGATGGCCGACGCAACTATAGCGCTACGCCGGAGAGAGACAGTGGTTGAGGTTTTACGAAGGTGAGAATTGACCGAATAACCAGGAAGCAGTGAACGTAATCCATGATAGGTCTTCAGCTTTGGCTGTAACGTTACCGGAGTGATCGTCGGTGACGAGGAGGACAGAGAAACAGCCATTGTTGCTTCCTTGAAAAGCTGTGAAAGAAGAAAATCTCCAAATTTAGGCTAATCTCGTGGAGTTAGTTATTACACGTGGCGACTGATGTAAGCATGATCTCAAAGAGAAAGCACTTGCCACGTCAGCTCAGTTAGGGCGAAATGTGGAAAGAATCTAAAGATCCTTTAAGAGCGAATGTTCGTGCACGTTCTTTGTTAGGGTAAAAGCTCAAGCCGCTTCCTCGCTCTATCTCTCTACATTTCTCTTCTATCAATGGCGAGAATTGTGCGTGTGGCGAGATCCTCCTCCCTCTTTGGACTCGGAAACCGATTCTACTCAACATCCACCGAAGTTAGCCACGCGTCACCTCCTTCGCCATTTCTTCACGGTGGTGGATCTCGCAGGGATGCTGCAAAGGATAGGAACGTGCAGTGGGTATTTCTGGGGTGTCCAGGTGTTGGCAAAGGCACTTACGCTAGCAGATTGTCGAGCCTCCTAGGTGTTCCTCACATCGCCACTGGCGATCTCGTCCGTGAGGAGCTAGCTTCTTCCGGACCTCTCTCCCAACAGGTGCACTCCTTAATCTCATTCCCTTTCTGTAACTGTTATTGAGATTCTCCTCTATCTTCGATGGTGGATCCAAATAATTCTTAAATTGACTTTTCTGCAAATCGGGTTACATTTCTTATCTTCGATTGGATCTGAAGAAGTTCAGCTATCTTCCGACAGATCTGATGAACTAAGTCCATATTAAAGTACTTGTTTAACTGTGCGTTATCTCTGAATTCACTGTTACTTGATGCAGCTCACGGAGATAGTAAACCAAGGAAAATTGGTTTCGGATGAGATCATAGTGAACCTTTTGTCAAAGAGGCTTGAGGCTGGTGAAGCCAAAGGTGAATCAGGTTTCATTCTTGATGGCTTTCCTCGAACCATGAGACAAGCTGTAAGTATCATTGGGTTTACTTCTTCAACGCATATTGAGTTTAATTTTGGTGATTTGTCCATTCGCTGGGATTTCCAACACTGGACTTCTTGTTTGCTTTTGCTTTCAGGAAATACTAGGAGATGTAACCGACATCGACTTGGTGGTGAATTTGAAGCTACCAGAGGAAGTATTAGTTGATAAATGCCTCGGGAGGAGAACTTGTAATCAATGTGGTAAGGGTTTCAATATCGCTCACATCAACTTAAAAGGCGAGAATGGGAAACCTGGAATCAGCATGGATCCACTTCTCCCTCCACCTCAATGTATGTCAAAGCTTATCACTCGAGCAGATGATACTGAAGAGGTGGTGAAAGCAAGGCTTCGTATATACAATGAAACCGTAAGCCTTCCTTTCCATTTCTAGTATGTAAACATCTACTACATGAAGTATGAAGCAATGCTTTTTCTGTATCTACAACTGATGATGATTAGTGTTCTTTTTCTTTATAATTTGCAGAGCCAGCCTCTTGAAGAATACTACCGTAGCAAGGGAAAGCTTATGGAGTTTGACCTACCTGGAGGCATCCCTGAGTCTTGGCCAAGGCTATTAGAAGCCTTAAGGCTTGACGATTACGAGGAGAAACAATCTGCCGTGGCATAGTTCCTATTAAAATCCGGTATTTAAATTCTTTGCATGTGGAAGACGTGCCTAATCAATTTTGTGTTAGAAATAAAAGTAAAAGAAAACCTCAGATTGTTTTTTTATGTTTACCTTAAAAGGAAATAATCATACAGATTTGCAAACTATTATCTTTCCAGGGGCCAGAGTTTTGGTTCCATGAGAGAAAGATGTTGTATCATGATTGTTTATGAGTTTGCTAGTTACAGGAATGTAACAATACTTGTACACTTATTGTTATGCATCAGGATTTGATCTCTTATGTTTTGTTTGTTGGAGTTGAATGTGATAATATTGCGGCTGGCCGAGCTGGCTGGTTAAAGGACACAACCAGACAGTAAAGTAAAACAGCCGCATACATTAAAAGTGATGGGGAACTTATAACCAGCTCTTGACTGTCCTAATATTGGCGGTGCGGGATAGAATTGTTCCTTACATTGATGCGAATAATCGATCCATGTGGTATGATTTGCTCTGTTAAACTTAAGCTTTTTTATTTATTTTTATTTGTTTGTGTTTTGCCGTCTCTTGAGAAATTCGGGCTCTTTCGATTCTTCGGACGTAAACTCAAATCAAATTTCTTATGGACGGTGGAATCAGTTTAGATTGAAAGGCTTAACTAGACGCTACCCTTTGCAATTACAATAAGAATAACAAACATGTATTTTGATTACCTTTGTAATGCGTTTTGAGAAGTCCCTCTTCTCTCGGTGTTGACCGAAACTGTAATAGTTTGTTTTAGGCTTGCAATTTTGATTCAATCGGATATTTTGGTTTTGGTTGTTCAATTAATTCAGCTTACGAGAATTTCACTGAAACTAACTGAAATAGAAAATAATTTGGTTACTGGGTATTTCGGTTGCTCTATGTATTCATATGTAGTATCTCTTTTATTTTAACAATTTAGTTTTTTTTTTTTCGAACACAATTTAATTCGAAGTACCCAACATTATTATATGAATTCATTATTTTAATTAAAAACTTAAAAAGTGCATCATTAGTAAATGGGCAATAGAGTTTTAAGCAAATGGGGCACTTTGAGAAAATTATTTACGAGAAAGAGCACATAAAATTGTAGAGGCATTTTTATGTTTTAGTGCGACCAAACAAAAAAAAGAAGTGTGGGTAAATTACCAAAACTAACCTCCAAATTTTTCAAAACTGAAACATGTTTTTTGAATTATTTTAGTTCAGGACAAAACGATGGGGAATGCTAGCCGCNGGTAATGCTAGCTGTTAGATGTGTCGCAGATTGAGGAAGTAATTAGGATTGAACGGATGAGATTATTTAGTTAGGGATCACCCTTTTGCTTCTTTTTTCGAGGTTGTACGAAAATGTGACCTTTTTACGAACGTTCTCTTCTATGGAAATATAAGTTTCTCTTTGATTTTCGTTTCTTTACCTATGCAAAACAAATTTGTGGTGAATCTGAAACAAATATGTAAGTGTATATCTGTGTCGCTGATATTTTGTATACCCCCTTATATGTGTTCAGAAGATGCATAAGCTAAGAATGATTTTTTTGCTTCTTATGTATGTGTCTATAAACAAAAAGAATAGTGATGATTAAGATAGTCTTTAAGGTGTTTATATACAGTTAAGTGATGGCGATTGTTATGAATAGTCTTTCGATTGGTGTACACTAATCACTGAACATATGTCGTTGAACGTATGGCAGTAGACTTGGTATGGTGAAGGTAGTTCTGACATGGAGAAGTGATCGTAAATGTTAAAATCCCCCAGTATATACTAGTCTAATTAGCTAAACTATGGTGTATATTGATATAGTTAGAATCTTGAGAAATGGAAAAATGAAAAATGTAAAGTTTTTCTTCTTTGTCTTTTCCATCGACATTTAAAAATTGGTACTACAAATTCTGCATCTTCTCAGTTATCCTTGTTATAGTTATTTCACGTTCATTTTCGTATTTTTTTATTGCTAATGGCTTCATGAATTAATATATTGATTAGGGATTTCTGTTTAGTTGTC
>OVAO01003137.1:0-11621 GCA_900406285.1 Biscutella auriculata | reverse complement strand
CAAACGAGATTGATAAATGATAATGCGGGCAATCAGACCTAGGGAATTCTAAAGGGGCTTTTCGGGAACTACTTGTATTTCTTGTTAAGAAAGGAATCTCGGATCTATTAAACCTACATTAGTGTTGTGAGGGGGCCTGTATTCCAAAATCGAGAAAAAGGAAATTTTGGTTTTCCTTTCGATGGAACAGGGTTTGGTTCGATCGAATCGGCCTGGTTTCGTACACATGTCGCTGGTTTTGCGTGATGGTTCGAATGGTCTGGTCTTGAATCGGTTCGACCGAACCAGATGTGGTTCGATCAAACAAAGCCTCACTTCTATACTTGATCCTTATTTTTGCGGATCGATCATTGATAAATAGGTTTTTTTTGTCTAAAAACCTTGTATGGAATGAGAATATTGATCAGGATGATTGTCAAACCAATTGGGATGTGAGTGAACACACTAGCTCTATAGAGAATTTACTCAGTCTAGGTAATTGATTATACTGAATTTGTCATAAACGAACCTATAAAGCTGGAAAAAACAAAACACAAAAGTTAATTGTTGTACTAGAAAGCTAACGAAATCGAATGAACTGAAATCAATGATAAATATAAGCTTATGGACTAGGGCAATCGAATAAACCAGGGCAATCGAATAAATCAGGACAATCGAATTGGATAGTCAATATAATGCAAGCAACGCTTAATACAATCAATCAATGTTATTCTCATGTCTAGGGATACCAAAATTAGGTTAATCCACTCTCGTGGTAGAAATCCCTGACTAAACATGCAATCTATGAAATCCCTTGACAAATTGAACAATCAAGAAACATAAACATCAATTCCATTCAACAACTAAGCTTCCCTAACACAATATCTTGGCTAGGACCTCACTTGGAACATATTTGACTCAATCAGACATTTCATCAAACATCTAGCATTAAACGCATCAAATGATTCAAGATCTATAGAAATTAAGCCCTAAGCATCACAAACAATCAATCAAAAGCGCTAATCTACCCTAATCCATAATGCTCAAATAGACTACTCACTAACCATGTTGAAACAACAAACTCCCTTGTTGGGTGATTTTTCAACATGATTAGGACTTGAAATTGGATGAAGAAGATGGACAAGAAACTGAAATTACTTAGATTAATACCAATTTCACAAAGGTTCAACAGTAGTCAAAGAGAAATTAAGGAATAACAAGAGGTTTTGATTTTAAAAACTGCTTAAAAGATAACATCATAAGGTTTCTAGGGTTTTAGAGTATTTATACACTAGACACAAGAAGTAAAAATGAAGCCTTGGTCGAATCTGAAACTTCACGGTCCGTTGGGTCTGTATCAGTCGGGGTGATTGGAACAGGTGCCCAATATGGCATCCTTCCAGGATATAGATGTGTACCAGTAAGTCAACACCGATACACATGGTTGGTACGTGTTGACTACTTGTACCGGTATGGCTTAGTCGGTATTGTCACTAGTATGCTCGTAGCTGTTTAGCTCGGCCGGGACAGCTCCTCGGTTTTGTTATGTTTCTGCCCCAAAAGTCCTTGTTTCAACCGTTTCTTCGTTTTAGTTCAACTCCACACTTGAAACATGAGATGCAATATACATGCAACCTAAATGGACCTAAATGCAACCTAAGCTAGTGCAAAACGAATGAAAACCGAGGGTCAAAACGATCAAAATCACTACATATCAACCTAAATGCAACCTAAACGNAAACATTTCCGGTTTTCGGTTCGATGGAACAAGGTTTGGTTCGATCGAACCGGCCTGGTTTCGTACACGTGTCGCGGTTTTGCGCGGCGGTTTGAACGGTTTGGTATTGAATCAATTCAATCGAACAAGATGTGGTTCATTGAACCAAGCCTTACTTCTTCACTCGATCCTTATTTTGCGGATCGATCACAACAGTCATGCTCGGAGTGGTGATTCGATCAAACTCAATGTGGTTCGATGAAACTCAATCTTCAGCGGATCCGAGTTTCTTCAAATTTTATTGTAATCACGTCCAGAAGCTTCTTTTTATCAAACGCCTACTATATCCCTATAAAATCCCAAAAAGAGACAAAAGGCTCCAAAATCACGTTATTAACTCGCTAGAGGGTTCATAATCATGCCAAAAGACAAGTTATAAACCTCTAAAATCAAGACATATCACCCAACAAACCCTCTCGCAGCCCCATCAGCAACATAATTTCCAACTCCCACCGCTTCAACATTAGTTGGGTGTTAATTCTGGACTTCCTCATGTCCTTCAACCACATTCCCAACAGCCACATTCCTTGACTTCTCATTGGTTTCCCTCACAACTCTTCGGTTACTCCTTGCCATATGCGATGACTAGAACAAACTTATAAGTTGACCCGAACTACTTAGGCTGATAAAGAAAGTGTAGCCTTACCGCGAGACATCGACACTTGGAAGGATGACCTTAACCCATTATCCTAAACTGTTTTAGAACCGATCATGCTCTGATACCAACTTGAAACACCCTAACACGATTTTCCACGAATACATGACTCGAGGTTCTCAGATCATTTTAGTTTGGCTAAATAGTTTTAGTTCACTTAAGCCATTTTATGTTGATTTTCTTGAAGTTTTAACTTAAGTTCGGATTTAGAGAAGTCTTTTAACTTAGCGAACATTCCTTAGATAAAATCGAGGTGTTTTAGTATAATTGTTAAGTTTTGCCAATAAGCTATTAAAATGAACTAAACTGATTAACTACATGATCATATCATTCTTCTTCCATTTCCTCAGTTCCGCGTACTGCCTACACTCCGCGACTACTTTCGCGAGTCTCAGATCCTGCATCCCACAAAGGAAGCATAAGCAACCAAATTTCTAAGTGAGAATGGTCATTCTGTTCACTTAGCCAGTTTAACAATCAGTTCGGTTCAATCAATTGGTCAATCTTGCAAGTCAATACAATGATTCGTCTAGACTGGTAAAACGGAGTCCCTGGGTAAGTTTTCCTGCAACCCGATCAACCTTAGCGAGCATCGCTGCCCCTAAACGTGTGATCAGATCTAAACTTCCCAAGCGATCCCATCAATCATCTTAGATCAAACCAAACAGTTAATGAATATGACAAGCATCACTTTTCATCGAAAAATCAAGCCTACAATCGAAATTAATCGACCATTCGGTCTAATTATTAATTTGACTCTCGGTCACGCACTCACCTTAGTTTTTCAGAATGATTCGGCTCAGTTCTGATACCTCTTATTGCACGAAACTCAGTTTCTGCCTCGATCAGTTGGTTGCGGCTCGCTAACGGATCGGTTGGCTCTGTTATCTCGACACTCAATGCGCTTTTAAGTTCTCTCGCGGGTTTTTGCGATGATCGTGCGAAACTAAGTCGAATGGTCTGAGAGAAGTATTTATAGGTTGACGAGATAATTGTTCCTGCAAACTCTTGCACTCAAGTAACCGTTCTCATGCAATGAATCATGTTAAACTACTCGCACAATAACGGCCCCACTATGCTTCCACGCTTCCACGACTATAACAGTTCCCGCTCGATCACTCGCACAACTCTTCCCGAGAACCAACCGTCCTGACTAGCAACCGTTTTGACAACAACCAAAAAAAACTCGAAATGTCTGAATCTGACAAGCCTACTTGCCTGAATTCAACCAAACCGTCTCGTCTCCCAAACAATTTGGACTTCTTCACTTAGTCTAAAAAGACTCGATGGTCCTTCCCGATCACCCTGAATCCATGATTCGAGCTTGGCATTTGGCTTAACGGTCCGCTCACTTCTCCTTTTCCTTGGCCAAACTTCCATTTCTAGAACACTACATGCCTTTTCCAATCCAATCTTGAACCCTTAGACTGATCAGTCAAAACAGGTGTTACAACTACCTTTGATTTGTGACACTCGTCTCTGTAAAGGCGCCACATATCAGTTCAAGGAAGACTTCAATTCCAAAAACACTTGGAGTCCATCCGCGACATTGGTGAGCAGGTGGCATGGCATCATTGCGTCTGGTTCCCGGGTGAAATCCCCAAAAATTCCTCTATTATTTGGTTGGATTTTCTTGGCAGGTTATCAACAACATCATGTACGTCCACTTGGTCGGTCGGAGGCTCTCCTTTATGTAGCTTTGGCTGCTAGGTGGAGGAGACGATAGATCACATCTTTTTTTATTGCTCTTATTCTTTGCAGGTTGGAGAGATTTGGCTACTAGTCATTGATACGTTACTTGTAGTCGCACTATAAATCATCTTCTTCGCAGAATCGATTTCTCCTAAACCATTTTCCCAATTCTTCAACCCAAAATCATCAAATTCTCTCAATCATAATGCCAAATCTATGTCTGGGAGTGGAAAGAAGAGTAGGAGAATATCATCGGGATCCTCTTCAAACTTCGGAAGACTACCGGTAGTACAAGAAAATATGGTATGTGCGACTACGAAAGTGGTCCCAGGGTAGTCGCAAAATGGGTATTTACGACCAAAGTGAGACCACAACCGGTAGTCACATATTTTGAGTCACAAATCGGTGTAGTCGTAGTTAAGTCGCACATTTGTGACCTATATGCTACTGTAAAACAGAGTCTCAGTCTAGCGAATACGTATTGCGACCACGTACGAGAGTCACAATTATGAGCGTAGTCGCACAACAGTCATACATGTTAGGACTAATGTGCGACTACGTTAACTACTTACACTAATATGTTACTACACAAAAGAGTCTCAAAATAGTCACACATGTTTGTATAAATGTGCGACTAACGTGTGACTCCGTATTAATTAATTTTTATAGATTTTATATAGTGTAGTCGCACTTAGGTCGCATATATGTGTTACCAAAGTGCGACTTCTTCGTATAATTTCATATATGAATAAATTAGTATGTAGTTTCACTATGGTCGCACATAAATGCGGCCATGCGCAACTATATAGTAACTATTTGTGTACGAATGATTAATAAGGGAGTAACACTTTAGTCGCACATAAATGCGACCAAAGTGCGACTATACAGTATAAAAGTGTTGACAAATTTATTATATGTAATAAATTCAATATTATTTTAAAAATTTTAAAATAATGAAACAAAATATAAAAATTAATGAAAAATATTAAATATTAAATAAAATAATTTAAGGTTTACAAAATTAAAAAAAAACTAGAACAATAAAAAGTAAATGTTTTAGTTCAGGGTAAGAGACTGAAACAAAGAAGTATCCCGAGGAGAACAGGTCCGGAGGGGTCGAGACGGGTGAAGCGGCTAAATACTCGGGCATACTCGGATTTTGAGTCTTCATCTAGTTGACTAGTGCGGCCAATTGGTTCTAGGTGTTTTGATTCTCTTGGCTCAAACGATCAAACGCAACATCCCGACGAGTAAGCTCAGCCGCATTAACAGCGCCTTGCTTTTGAATTCTCTCTTGAGTCACCTCCGATTTTTCTTGCATTGTTTGATAAGCCGTAAAACTCAAGCTAGCATCACTTCCTTTACGTGAACATGTGCCAAAAACCCTTTCAAGATTGGGAACCCCATAAAAACAACCTCGCTCATCGGGAATAGTAGACTATAAAAAATATTAGATATGAGAAATTATTTATAAATAAAACAATGAAATTATAAATTTATTAAATTATTACTTGAATGAATAATTCATTCATCTTATCTGCCGAGAGCAGCACAATTTGGGAAGTACCATCTGACTGGGATCTAGTTGAGATACTTCTTCTTGAACCTTCTTCTCAAAGTTCTCGCATATGGTTTAAGCTTTCCATTCCACATACAACCAGACTGGCCTTGTATGGGTCCTTACAAAACCTTCGCTAATATGAACTGGTCGGCCTTTCTCACGGGACTGCAAGGAAAAAAACATCCATATTAGAATAACTTTATATTAAAAAAGTATTTATAAAATAACGTATTGTTTCTTGTTGGATGCGTAAATAAGATTTATGTCCCCCCAAGTGTTTGTGAAAACCAATTCCATCACGGTTCAATTTTCGAGAGTTAGAAGTATTCTTACTCCCATCTCGAGCTTCATCAGTGTCCAAATGTTTGCACATTATGGTCCACAAAGTCTCGCCAATCCAATATGGGTGTTTCCCTTACCCCTTCACTTGGTAAACCATGCATTTCATCTGACGAAAGCACACCTTTTCAAACTCCGCACGCACTAATGAAGTGATGACGGGATCCCAATTATAATGTTGCTACAAAAAGTAATTATTTTGTCAAAAGATAATGTAAATAAAACAGTAAAACAATTACTAGTATAAAATAAAATTTCGAGTCAACAATTACCGCGAATTGGTAGAAGTAGCAGTTTTGAACCTCTGCAGGCACAACAGTCCAAATATAATAGGGAGCGTCAAATTTATCTTATAAGATTCTAGAAAATTTACGAGTTAATTTTCCATATCGCAATCAAACCTATAATTTTAAAAATATTCATAAATTTTATAAAATTTGTAATAATTATTATAAAACAAATTTCCAGTAATACAAAAATTCTAAAATTGAATTGAAAATGAATAAAAAAGTAAAATTATAAAATCATTATAACCTTCAAAAATTGATTGAAGACTTATAAACTTCATGATCTAGTAATGTTTTTGGCGGATCTCGAAAACGTATGAATGAAAACCCTAGAACTGAATGTAGTCGCGCATTATGCCCCTAAAGTGTGACTACCTTATTAAAAAAACATTTGGTGGGACTCGAACTATGGGCTCTAGGTGTTTTGTGATACATGCTTTATGGGAATGACCAATTGAGCTAAGGTAACATATTTTTTAATCTATAAATCAAACAAAATATATGATTTTTTATTTATAACTTCAAATTTGATTCATGCATTTTTTTTTTTAGGCAAAAGTGTGGTTAAGAGATGAAACATTGAGGAGTATATAACTATAAACATAAAACAATGTTAACCGTTTAGATATGAAACAATTAAATATAATAGTTATGATTAACTCGAAAAGATAAGATTATCTTAAAATTTTATTACATATGTTGCACTTATGTAATAGTAAGATACCTAATTCCATTTCTTGAATAATTTGAGATCATTGACTTTTTTAATGTTTTGTTATTATAGTTTATCTATATTGTATTATGAGAGAGTCGAATACATACGAATGGCAGAATGAAGTTAATATATAGATTGAAGTAGCTTATTAGTGGCAAATGAGTCACTCTTTTTTAAAAATATAACGGTAGTCGCACTTTGTTTACACTTTTGCGACAAAATTGTGACTACAAAGGGTTTAAAAAAACTATCGTCACACTGGAGTTGCACATATATAGACGATATATATTATGAATGAAGCCCTAAACTCATGTTGTCGCACATATGCGATTAATGTGTGTCTCATGTTCATTACATAACGGTTACATGTCACGAATCCGAGTGAAAGAGATAGAATCCCACTAGAGTCGCAAAAGTGTGACCCCCATTCAATTCGTAACTGTTACAAATCATTAATCCGTGTGAAAGAGATGGAGTCACATTGGAGTCACAAAAGGGCGACTCCACGACTAATAAACTCATTATCCTAAGTTGTAAGAAAGTACCAAGAAACTACAAATTTTTACCATTAACGTTTCCTCGAAATCCACGAAGAAGACAAAAGGTCTTAAAAACCCACAAACATTATGTATAAAGTGATCACAATCTTGTACGGTCAAAAAGATTATTCCATACATTAAACGATTACGTTAATTTATATTACAACATAAGATTTATTGATCATCGTTTTCCTCATCATCATCAGAATTTGATAAATTACAAAGAAATTCATCATTTGGTTTCTCATCTCCAACGTTGAAGTCAATATCTTCTCTTGCTTCTAATCCATCTACTAAATTATCTACTACAATCTCTTCAATTGTATTGATTTCAACATCGACGTTGTTTTCTTGTTGCAATAGAGTAGGTTCTATATCTTTATATGTTCCCAAAATATTTCCCCGTGGATTGACCTTTAGAACATTGAGCCATGATTGCTTCGGTTGTTTAGTGTAAGGGTATGATGTATAGCAAACTTGATCGCTTTGAGAAGCTGCATTTAAAAATCAATTCATTAATTAATAATATCTTGAATTTAAAACACAATACTAGTTAATAACAATTAAAATAAATTAATTTATTACCAAAAATAAAAGATTCATATTTGTAATATTTTTTCGATGCAAGAACGTCTATAATACCACCGGTACTCCTACTTGTGCCTTTACCAATTATTGGGTCATACCACTCACATTTAAAAAGTGTGATTTTTGCACCAATCATGCAAATTCTGACTGTATTATATCGGTTATGTTTCCATAAAAATCATCTTCATCAGACGCATCTAAATGATTTTGAGTATGGAACAAGTAACATCTTGTATAATATATTGGTCAAGTCATTGCAGTTTTCAATGGGCCTTCAACTAACTCTTAAACCCAAATAGTTAACACCTCATCAGTCTCATCTCTTGAACGCACCTGTATTATCCGCATATTTATAATACATATATCGGTATGATACAATAGACTAATATACATATATAATAGTAGAAATGTATACTTGCATATTCTCTAACCCATATAGGAAATTGTTCGGCTCTCATCGTAGAAACTTCATCATAACAGAGTGTTGGATATAAAAATTGAAATTGAGCTTCGAATAGGCTAGATATAAAAAGAGACATATATTAATCTATATCATATGTACAATATTAAAAATTAATTAGTCACAATAGTACAAATTAAAATACCTCTCAAGTGGCCGAAAATATTCATAATTACGCAAAACATATGCATGTGAGCATTGATAGTCTCTTTCAGACAACCATATCTCCTTACATCTTCCACTTGCACAACCTATGTGGGTGAATATCTCTGGTATATCACCAACAAGATACACATGGGCTTCACCTTCGTCAAATCTAGTTGACCTATATATATATTTACATAACACAATATTAAATAAATAAAGTTGATTCTTGTGGTTACATGGGTAATTATATTTTGAAAATTACATTGTTTTTGTTTGTATATTTGTGTCAAAGTGGTGCTCAGAAAAATAAGAAATTTATTCATTCACATAGGAGTACACAATTGAATCAGCTTCATATCTTTTGTTTTTCGTCTTGCTCTTTAATTTCTTTAAAACCCTCTCAAATGGATAAATCCACCTATATTGCACAAGACCACCAAGTTCGACTTCATACGGCAAATGTATAGGTAGATGTTTCATGACATCGGAAAAACTAGGTGGAAAGATCTTCTCCAAATTACATAAAACAAGGACTATGTTTTCCTTCATAATTTGCACCGAGTTTATTGCAAAGATCTTGAACACGATTCCCACAAAAAAATCTTCAATTGCTATATATAGTGAATACATTAATTAATCAGTATAATTATTTTTTACATCGAAAATAATGTGTACTTATTAATGAAAACTTGAATTATATTACAAGTACGTGCCAGATAGAGAAAGATGTATGTTTCGTGGTAAGAGTCTGCAAAAATGAACAGAAGCAACTGCTCCATAAACACATGAAAATCATGGCTCTTTATACTTGAAAACTTCCCTCCATCGATATGGACACAACTAGCTAAGTCTGACGAACAGCCGTCTGGGAATCATACTTTATTTTTAACACATTCCAATAAGCGTTCATTGGCTAATGTGGTCAACTAAAATATAGGAACAAGAGCTTTCTCACGAGCATCGAGATGTAACTATTTGCATGAACAACACCATTCTAAATCCAATCTTGAATTCTTTGTGTCTTTTGATCTTTCTTTGTCATTCATTACGGTATGCAAGATGTTGTCCAAAAAATCTGCTATATATGCATGACATCAAGATTATGTCGTAGATTTAAGTTTGTCTAGTATGGTAACTCCCAAAATATGTTTTCTTTGTGCCAATTATGCCACTTACCATATCCTAGCTTCTTTATCTCGTGCTCATTCCCGCTGCATACAAATGAATTTTGTGGCTCGACTCCTCTTATTCGCGCGTATAGAACTTGCACGCCACTTAGAGATTCAGGTGGATAATAATCTCAATCATGTTTCCCTTTTAGGATTTTTTTAAATTATTTGAAAATCGATGGCTTGGAGGAAGATATCTTTGGTGATAATCAAACTAACACGTTTTCCTTCCATTGACACCTGAAATACCTTTTATCTTACATGTGTATTGGACATGATAATCTACATTGGAAAGTCATTGATCATCCACATTAATACTGCTTTTAAGTTAAAATTAGTTCTGGTTGATATATCGTATGTATCAACTCCAGTAGACCAAAGCTCATTTGACTCATCGATAAGAGGTCGGAGTAAAACATCAAGACTTGCTCGTGGGTGCTTCGGGTCAGAATTCAAAATCGTCAGAAATAAAAATGTGTACTCATACACATATATCAGGGCAAGTTAGAGGGAGTCATAATCACAGGGCACAGTGAAGTATTTTGTAACATTCCAAACGGAATAAATCCATATGTGCACAATTCTAGGTACACATTTCTTGGTTCTCCAGCAAAACTAGGATGTAACTACTGGAATTTTTTCCATTCTACTGCATCAGATGAATGACTCATTTTTCCGTCCTCTGACTCATGCTCCGAGTGTCATATCACTGTTTTGGCATTCTTCTCAGTCTGATACATTCTGTTTAATATGTCTGCCATCGGCAAATACCACATACGACTATATGGTATTTTTGTTCGTTAGTTGCTGCGCTTATTTCTAGGTGTTTGACAAAATCTATATTTATCCAATTTTCATTTTTTTCCAGAAGATCACACAATTGTAAATACACACGTCAACTGTATGATATGGGAGGCCTAAATTACGCATCAGTTTCTCTATCTCATAATATAAACTTGTCGTTTGGTTTTTTCTGGCAAAATCTGTGTAATTAGCTGAGCACAACGGTCTACGCATTTTTCAACCATATTAAAATCTACCTTTTGATTCATGTACCGAGCAACTAAAGATAATTGTGAGTCCCCTTCATAATAACCATCGTACAATGGATTTTTTTATGCTTCCAACATGTTGTTAAAATTTATTGTCTCCTCGTTTGGTTTTTCCGACTCTTGACACTACAAGAAAACACGGGAAGAGCGACTACGAAGAGCGACCGAGATGGGAGTAGCTACTGTGAGCGACCACTTGGTGACTAGAAAGCGACCACCAAGCGACCAAGTATATGTCGAAACAACGCGGTTATGTAGCGACTACGGAGTTACGACATGGCAGTAGTCGCTCACATAAGCGACTGGGTTGAGACGAGAGCTTGTAGTCGCTTTCACGTGGTCGCACATGTGGTAGCTGACTTCCAGTTGTAGCTTGGTGGTCGCTCTTTTGTGACTGTAGAGCTACCGTGTCAACGCAGTCACAAAAAATTAGTTAGAATGCATTTTAAATGGCGGATTTAGGTGTACCAAACTTAAGCTACTACATAGTGGTCGCACATGTAGTCGCTCATCTTTCTATATAAGCCAGCTACCATTCACAAGTTTTAGGGAATAAGAAAAAAAATGGAAAAACATGACAAATTCTTACAACAACTGGAATTCTAGAGGGTGGATGTACCGAAGAATCGATGAGGAGACGAATAACATATCAGCTGATTTC
>OVAO01003136.1:0-10219 GCA_900406285.1 Biscutella auriculata | reverse complement strand
TTTTATATCACTTTCTAAATCATTCGCTCGTGACCAATTTTGCATCAACTACCCACTAAAGAAGCATCGTGGAATGTTGACAAAAAAAAAAAGAAGCATCGTGGAATATGACGTTAGACCATACATTACAACATTATTCAATACGCAAATTGGATTCAGATCATAAAAATACCATTATTCAGTTTAAAGTTGAGGTTTTTTTAGCCATTAACTTTGGGACAAGAGAACTCACAGACACATTCTTATGCATTGTTCTAAGCACTGAAGTAACTTGTTCTACTTGATCCTCATTTGAACAAGAAGAAAGAAGAACCTTAGCTGTTCCTCCATCTGGTGCACAACCCAAATCAATCATCTCCTCTAAAATCTCCAGACATTTGACATACTGTTTCTTCCTCGAGTAAGCCCCGATCCTCGATGTCCATGTCACAACATCCGGTCTGAAATTTCTCTCTTTGAGCTCACTAAAAAGCTCTTCAATTCTCTCCAAGAATCCAGCTTTACCATATACATTGATCAAGATGTTGTAAGTGCTTATATCTGGCGTGCAAGAACCGTTCTCCATCTCGGCTAGAACCTTTTCCATCTTGGTGAACTGTCCTAACCGGCCATACAAGTTCAGCATGCTGTTTAGGACAAATGTGTCTGGTTCTACTCCGATTTCTTTCATTTCTTTCACAATGGCTTCACATTTTGTTACGTCTCTGGCTCTAGTGTAAGCTGATAGAAGCAGCATGTGGGATTTCATCGTCGGTGATATGCCTAGCCTCTTCATTTCTTCAAACACAACTTCTGCATCTGCTTTCAAAACACACACGTATACAACAAAGAGAGAACGTTTGTAATGCAGTCTCATAGTTTTTTCGGTTTATTGATTTATAATTGAATACCAGAGAGAACAAGTTTCTGTGTTACCTGAGTGAAGACCTGCTCTGCCATATGCATCGACCATGATATTGTAGGAAGCTCTGTCTGGTTCACATCCCATATGTTGCATTAGAGAGAAAATCTCAGCAGCGCCATAAGGATAACCTGCACGACTGTCTCCGGATTTTGATGACGTTAAATTTAAGCTTTCTTGATTTCTTGGCATCGGCCTCAATGGGAGGGTTAAGGTTAATAAATCAGTCACCTATATGCCTCCATGAGAGCGTTATAGACATATACATCAGGTTCAAGCCCATCTTCTTGAAGCTGTTCAAATATTTCTTCAGCTTTCTCGCAAAGACCTTCTCTAGCAAATGCATTCACGAGCGCTGTGTATGTGCAGATGTTTGGTTTACATTGGTGTCTTCTCATTTCACAAAACAATTTCCATGACATGTATGATTTACTTGCCTGCAGCACAACTCAATGACATGAACATCAAATTTATTTAGCCCAAATCTATTCATATCAAACGAAGTTGGACAAAACCTTTCCGTATAAATTGATCATCAGATTGTAAGTTTCAGTGGTTGGTTTGCATCGATCACGCTTCATCCTTTGGAAAACATCGAGTGCTTCTTCTATGAATCCTTTCCTCTTCATCAACCCCTCAATATATGCGTTGTATACAGTAGCACCTATACAAAACCACGTTAGATTGAATAACTGAAACTTAGGAGCCAAAGTTTGGTAGCAATGCATATAAAAGCCTAGGAGATGCAGAAACATACTTGGAGAAACATGATGATTTTGCATCTCGATTAGAACAGCTTCAGCTTTCTCTATGAGCCCGGCCATACAGTATGCCTTTACAAGAAGTGCATATGTGTCTTCCGTAGGCACACAACGGGATTCAAGAAGTTGTACATAGAGTGATTCCGCCTCCCTGTACAGGAACTTCTGTCCATAAGCATCTATAAGTAAGTTGAAGCAGATTACATCAGGCTGAAAGGAGCTCCTCCTTAAAATCCACTCACACACCTAAGACAAGATTGTGGCTTCAGCCAGTTAAGAACTTCAGGCAATGAAAATTTGATAAGTCCTTGTGCTAGTCTAGTTCAATGGTTAGCTCTTTGGTAAACTTAATAAAACGGTTTGGATCCTATAAAACAGCTTAGTTTTAACTTGGTTTCAACTTTCAAGTACACACTCTGAAAGATGAAGAAAAAACTGAAACTGGCAGGAAAGCTAACCAGGATAATGGAATCCCATTTCTTGTTCAAACGGAGTTGCACAGCAACGTTGATTAGATCATCCCATGAGGCATGTGTAGAAGGAAGAGTTCCGAGAACATCTGATACTTTTTCAGGATCTGTTTCTTTCTGAATAAAGCTCAGAATCTTCTGAGCAATGGGACTCAGAACAGGAAAAATCCCATCGACAAAGCCGGATCCATATTTCCATCCTCGGCCTCTCAAAGAGCCACCTACATGAAAACAAAACATTCATGGCCTTGAGCTCCAAATCTTACAGAGCTTTACAAGGAACTGACATGATGTAAGTCTTACATCGTCTCCTCGAGAGTTTCTTCCTGTTAAATCTTTTTAATTTGCCGCGTTCATCTATGACAAACCCTTCCTGCTTATAGCTTTTTACAGTCGTACCAGTGAAAGGTATCACTCCAAAACAAGAATATCTCTGGAAGCCACTGTGATGAATGAATAAGCAATTCAAAGCGTTTCCAGCTACCAACCTGTCAATCAAAACCCAAATTCCTGGAAAATTTGAGAGCTTCTTTCATTTACTCAGAGAAAACCCCTCTAGTAGCAAGAAATCCTGAAAATGTTTCACGAGAAGCCACAAAAGAACACCCAGCAGAAATGAATTAAATTGACACAGATAATCAATTAGATACAAGAAGGTAACTGTTAGAAAACTACTTCTTCCTCCTCCACCACATGCAACATCCTTTAGAGTTCAAGAAATTCTGCAGGTGGTATTCCAAGAAACGAAACCCTTCAGAGGAAAGGTGTTATCGGAAGAACTTCGAAGTTAAACCAACAAAAACTCAGAAACCAGAGTGAGAGTGAGGAGTGAGAGAGAGGGTTCTTACATGACCGAAGATGTATAGAGCTCTAGAATATTGTTATATAGAGATAGNTTCGAAGTTAAACCAACACAAACTCAGAAACCAGAGTGAGAGTGAGGAGTGAGAGAGAGAGAGAGGGTTCTTACATGACCGAAGATGTATAGAGCTTTAGAATATTGTTATATAGAGATAAAGAAAGATTTATATTCTATACAATTTCTGGATAGTCCAAGTCTTCTTCTTCTAACAGATAAAACTGTGTCTGTTAATGGAGGATAACAAGTCGCTAGGAGCCAAGAGAGTATCCGTTAAGTAGAAGCTCTAGCCTCAAAAAAAAGTTTCAGCCTTATTTATTTGGAAAATCATTAAAAACAAAAAGGTACACTTTTTAAATGAAGAAAAAGAAATCGGAAAGTGAGGATTATTTTGTTTGCTTTGGAATATGCGGCGTATTTATATAAGCTGAAGAGACGGAAACGGATAAAGTATAAACTCACTCTCCTCGATATCCGTGTGTTTTGACAAATATCTCTCGCCTTCGATCCTCCGGTCTTCGCCTTTTTGTTTCTCTTCTCTTCCGGTAACCCTAATCGCCAATATCTCCGATTCCCCTACGCCTACTCTTCTCTTCTTCATGTTTATTTGTTTGTTTCTTTTGGTAGAAAATCGATTCTTTTAAACTAGGAACCTCGAAGCCCGTGATTTCTCCAGGTCCTAATCTTTACCATCATCCCTACCATTGTTTTTTCTAAGATTATCCTTGTAGTATTCATGGCGTCATCGTTCTTAGTTCTGATTCTTTGATCATCTGTGAATATGCTTGCGAGAGTTACGTCGGTGTTTGATGGTGCTCTCTTGCGTCACTAACTTTCTTCTATTCTTTTGTGTATTTTTTAATCGCTTACTCATTGATGTTGACTTGTTGTATGACTGTTTCGAATTTTGTATGCAATTTGCTGTCTTGCCTCATTTTTAAGTACTTCTTTGTTCATTTGATTATTCACTCGAGTTGCTTGTCCTTTCTTACGCCATGAATTTTCAAAAGTTGGTTTAAATTATACTTAGCGAAAATCGGTATTCTTAGCTTCTCTTGATTACCCTCTGTAAACGCCCTAGTTTATTCATCTAACCTACTTTCCACAATGTTGCAGTTTTTGTGTGTTTAATATGAATTCCTCTGTCAAAATTATTGTCATGTTTCTATATTCACACGTCTCCTGATTTTTAGTATCTTTCTCCATTTGGTAGATGTAGGAAAATCAGTCCTGTTGTTATTTTAGTTTTCTGTAACAGCATGCAAAGAAAACAAAGGATGAAGTTTATGGAAGAATCCAATGTTGCTTCTGGAAAAGTCCCAGAATATGGTGCAATTTTCATGTCCAATAGCTCCACGAGAAAAGAATGCCTTAGGCGAGAGCTTTTTGGTTTGCCAGTTTCCCTAGCAGAGTTTGTAAAACAGGTCAAAGCTGGAATGCTATTGTTTTTGTTTGACTTTGAGACTAGAGAATTGCATGGTGTATTTCAGGCATCCTCTGATGGTGCAATAAACATTGAGCCCAATGCTTTTCACTCTTCTGGCAAACAGTTTCCCGCTCAGGTACTTGGATTCACTTTCATACTTTTCCTCGAGCTTTTGTTTCTACTAAGTGGTTGCCTAGACATTGTTGTTTCACTCACTAATCCCATTTTCATAGGTCAAATTTACTGAGAAGTGGCTTTGTTGGCCACTTCCTGAAAGTGAGTTTCGTCAAGCAATTTGTGAAAATTACTTCACGGCAACCAAGTTCTATTTTGGACTCTCAAAGGCTCAGGTTTGTGCCTACTTTTCTACTGTAAATCTTAGCATTGCTGAATTATTATGGTTTTTGTCTTCAATTATCCATGTTTGGTCTTATATTACGCTTGTTTATTTACTTTCCTATGTGGTTTTGACACTGTTCTGTTGGAAAATGTTATTTATAGGTTCAAAGGCTATTGAAGTTGTTTAGCTCTAAGAAGCTAGAGAGATCACGTCTGAGAAAAACTGCAGTTGCAAAACACATAAGGACATCTGAAAGTAATTTGGGAAATACAGATGGTAATCGCGGCTTTGGGAAATGTGCAAAAGAAACTGATGCAGATTTTGACTGTGAGTTTCCCCTGGGAGTTACATCTGCACGAGATCATGGTCGTAGGTTAACAGAAAATTATGGTTTTGGGGGTGAATCTCATATTGGCTCAGAATATGATTCAACTAAAGGGATTGAGTACTCTGAAGATGCATTTGGGGTTTGTAGGAGACTCGTTGATCCTGAAATGTATGGGTCAAAGGATTTAGTAGGATATGACTTTAGCAGGAATAATAGCTTTGGAACAGATGCTTTGTCTAACTATTCTAATTACCCTGTAGTCAATGATCAAAGAGTCCCGAAGAAAGGGAAGCACACTACAAGTGGCTGGTTAGAAAATGAGTACCATGAAAATGATGGAATCCCACAGGCAAGTCAGTTCTCTAACCACAAGGAACGCCTTAATTTTCAGGCAAACCCAGTGGTTCCTGCTGAAAGCTCAGACCCCTGTGAGCTTCCAACAATGAACAACTCTAGGCATTATATTGGTGCACCTGCTCCTAATGCTGTAAAAATGGGTTCGGCTTCCTATGCAGCCTACTTAAATAATGGTTTGAGAGAAGAAACTGAACCTGGTGGTGGTTATTTCAGTGACACCTTGCCCTCAGAGATATACCAGCCATATCGTGATGAGCATAATGGTACAACCATGGAAAAGACTAGTAGTCTGGAATTGGATTACTATATTCCAATGCCTACCGAACATCTTAAATACCAGACTAACACTGGCATGATTGGAGCTGATTGTTCTGAATCTGAATCTGGAATTGGTCATTTGCATCATTATCAGTTTCCTGGTCTCTTAACTCATGAAGAGGCCACTGAGAACATGATGAACTTTGAGAAGCTGTCTAACTCCAACAACAACATCTTCCCTTCCTTTGCTAATCCTTTATCACCAAGGATTTTGTCTCCTGAAGACAGAGTTACGAACGAAATTTCAACATATCAACACCAGGAAGAATTTGGAGGTCATGATTCTTATTCAAAGCAAAGGGTGGTTCGGGATTCCAAAATTTACCCTTCTTTTACTTATCCTCCAACGTCGGGGGATGGAGCTGATTTGTATCCAGAGAACCGAACTCATAACGAAGTTCAAACTTACCAACAGCATGAAGAATCTGGCAGTGACGCTTTTAACTCTGTCAATAGGGTGAGTCGAATGAAAGATTGTGTTAATCCGTTTGGACATGAGAGACTGAGAACCAGAAAGAGCGTATTCAGTAGGCTGGCTATGCCTTCAGAAGAACAAGATGCTAAAACTGATGTTTCTCCGGATGATGAATCAGTAGACGAGGTCATGACCTTTCTTAACGACTGTCACAAACATTGGATGGAGCAAAAAAGACCAAATATGAGTAATCATCAGGATATGGGAAAACAGAAAAGGAAAAGGGAAAAGATTCATACAGCAGAGGTACTTGACAGCGATTTGAGGCTTCCTTTATCTGAGACTACTACCGATGATCTGTTGGGTTGTGAAGAAAGTATGGAATATAGTGCTCAAAAGCTACCTTTCATTGATTTTAAGCGTCGTAGCAAAGCTCTAAAGAGCCATGGTAATCCAACTGAAGGGTGTAAAGACAATCCCGAACATTCAGCTTACCAAAACAAGAAAAGGAAGCTACAGAGGCCAAAGCTCACTGAAGATGACTCGGAAAAGGATAGTAGAGGGAACCATGACAATTCTATTGGAAACGACTTGGCCTCACAGTCAGCTACCGAAGTCCCCGTCCCTGATTTCATCGGACGTGGTGATCAATAACCACTCAAATGGACTTGGAAACACTAAAGAACAGGACAAGGCCTCTTCAAACGTATGTTTTTTGCGATAGAAGGTGTGGGTTGTTCCTTAGCTGTTGCCTTTTAGTTTCTTCAATAGATGAAGGCGGTAATTTTTTGTGGTGGAAGTGTATCCGTCTTCGTAATCATGTTGGCCATATTAGATCTAGTAGCATCGAACCAATGGTTACAAGCTTTTTTGGCAAAACAGCAGGTTTCAGGTAGTTCAGGAGTTTGATTCACAAACTTTGCCTAGTGAAATTAGCCGCTAAATTCAAAGATTCGATTTAGTTGTTCAAAAGATGATTAGATAATCCAAATATTCAAGTTCAGATATTGTCTTTCAAAGCAAAAAAATATATTTTTCATCTTTACCATCAAAATATTTCAATATTTTTATTTTATATCATTTCTATTGAAAAATTAGAATTATATATCATCGATCCAATTGAAATATATATATTTTTTNTTTTATATCATTTCTATTGAAAAATTAGAATTATATATCATCGATCCAATTGAAATATTTTTTTTTTATNTTTTAAATCTAAATATTTAATAATTATAATATTTTAGCCAACAAACAATTTAGATAAAAAGTAAATTGTATATTTGGATAGTGAATAAATCATGTTTCCGATTTATAATTTAGAATTAAAAACATATTAGTTTATTTATATAATTGATTCATCTTTTCTTATTATTTTCTTAAGTAATGTGAGACTTTTAAAGATATATTTTATTAACTAATTAATATCCATTTTAGATATATTTTTTTTAATCCAAAATATTAAAATCTTTGATTTATATTCAATAATTTATTCAAACGAAAATATAAATTTAAATCTTTTATTTATTTTATTTAAAGTCTTTTTCTATGCGGACCACAAAAAGAGTCTACTTCTTTTAAACCCCTCAAATGGGGAGAGTTGAACTTGCGACCTTGGTGACAAGCACGATGACAGCTCACTATTTTGCTATGATGGGTTCATCTTTTATTTAGAATCTAAGAAATATAAATAGATAAAATTTTGATAATTGTTAAAATATTTTTTTGATAATCGTTTTCAAAAGCTATTTGGTTAAAATTATAAATCAAATATTCAAACAATTCAAAATTCTTATAATTTTTTTAAATCATTTTAGATTAAAGTGCTTTTTATATAATATTTATCGATTCTAATATAATAGTTGAATTACATATTTATTTTGAATTATATATATATATATATATTAAATATTTTATTCAGAATCTATGAAATATAATAAGATAAGTCTTGATGTTAATTTTTTTTTTATAATTGTTTAAAATAGGTATGTGGTTGAAAAAGATAAATCAAATATTAAAATAATTTGATTTTTAAAAATTCTTTTAAAAATTCTTTTTATTTTATATATTTAATATATATTTTTTATTTAAAATTATTAAAATTTCTTAAATATGCATTTTGAAAAAAATATTTTGTTTGTTCAGCGATTTTTTTTTTAATTCTCAATTAAATTTTTATACATATATTTCTTGTTTTACCATTAATGAAAATTAGATATATTTTTAGTTTTATTTTAATAAATATTTTTATTATTTTCTTTAATTTGTATTTTTTCAATGACATGTCATGTAATATTTTAATGATTTGAAGGTTATATTCTTTAAAAGTGATTCTCAAATAATATTATTGAGATAGTTTTGCTCAAGTTCAAATATTTGGTCTTTCAAAGGAAAAAATTATATTTTATCTTTACACATATTAAAATATTTCTATATTTTTTTTATATCACATCTATTAAAAATTAAAATTATATATTATTGATCCAATCGAACTATTTTTATTTTAAATCTAATATTTAATAAATATACTTTTTTCAACAAACAAATCCAATAAAAATAGTTTGTATGATTTGGATGGTGAATAAATCATACTTCCTTCTTACAATTCAAATTTCAAAACATATTTAGTTTATTTATCTAATTAATTCATCTTTTCTTATTATTTTCTTAAGTAATGTGAGACTTTTTAAAGATATATTTTATTTTCATTTAAAAATATATTTTAGTTCAATATAATATTAAAAACTTTTATTTATATTCAAAAATTGATTAAAAAAAATATTTAAATATTTTATTTATAATCTTATTTTTTAATGTGGACCACAAAGGGGCTAGTTGGTTAAACTTGTACTGATCTTTTAAAAATATTTATATTTATCTTCAAGTAAATATATTTACCTAACAATTTGATCAAATCTTTCTTGGTTAAAAAATTGTATTTAAATTTTCTAATTATTAATATTTATTTCCTTAAACAATGGAAAATTATTTACTTAAATCAGATTTTTTTTGGTTAAAAATTTATATCAATGTTTTTCAATGGTTTATATTTATCTTCAAACAAATATAATATCTAAACGATATTTAAACAACCAAAANAAGTAAAAATATGTATCTAAAAATTTGCTTAAATATGCGAAATAAAATTACTTTAACCGAAATATTTTTTGTATTTTTTATCTATGTTTTCTAATTATTAATATTTATCTTCAAGTAAATATATTTACTTAAGAATTTCCTTAAACAACGGAAAAATATTTACTTTAATCGGATTTGTTTTTGTTAAAAATTTGAGTTAATCTATTTAAATTGTTTATAATTATCTTCAAGCCAATATAATATCTAAAAAATATTTAAACAATTTTCTTAATATTAATTTCGTATTTTTATAAAAATTATATTTATATAATTTTTATTAAGAATATAAATTAAACATAAATTTGTTTGGTAACATGATTTAGAAAATAATTTTTTAAAATAAAAGAATTTAGAAAATTTGTAGGATTGATAGATAATCTCTAATACTTCTCTTTTAATATATAAGAGGACGAGAACATTGTCTACCAATAAACAAACCTTTTAAAAAATTGGACGTCATTGACGCTGTACTGATTCATGACATCATCTCAAAGTCACTAAGTTATATCTCATCTCAGACTAGATCTCTAAGGTTAGTATATCTCATCTCAAAGTCTTAAGTTATATCTCATCTCAGGCTAGATTTTGGGATTGATTGGTTGTGTTCATTAAAAGTTTCGAAAAGGTTTTGAGGATTTGAAATTTAGTATTCCCAAGAATTTGTAATGTTATAGATACTAGGTTAGGCCATGTTCGGATTTTACTGCTATTATAAAAAAAATATTAAATTTTTAATCTTATCAAATGTATTTATGAGATTGTTCTTTAAATATTTATTTTTTATATAATAATTCAACTGAATTTTAAATAAAGAAAATTGATTGTAAAGGCGAGATAGAATATGTTTATTTGAATAAGTTAATTTTAAAAAAAAAATTTAAGAATTTTGGTGGTTTTAAATAAATT
>OVAO01003134.1:0-11624 GCA_900406285.1 Biscutella auriculata | reverse complement strand
ATTTTTCTTTATTCGTTACTGAATCTCTGAATATACTGAAACTGAAGAGATATATATATATTTCAGTCACCTTCTCTTTCATTTATTCCCTTTCGTTTTCAAGNCATTTTTCTTTATTCGTTACTGAATCTCTGAATATACTGAAACTGAAGAGATATATATTTCAGTCACCTTCTCTTTCATTTATTCCCTTTCGTTTTCAATATCGACATCTCTCCCTTCGTCCATAGATTATGATTATTACTATCAATCATGCAACTTGCAACATCATGCAACAATCAAATCACACTGAATCTCGAGAAAGTGACTACCATTCTCATTAACCATTCTAATCACCCAATTTATATTTGAGTTGTATTCTTCTTGGTTATTAAACTTCGTATTTATACTACTAACTATTAAGATTTGTGCTTAAATGTTAAGGTATCAAATGGAGTTAGGTGTTAAGAGACCAAACTTGCAAACTCATTTCTTAATCATGCAAAATATGTAAACAAGAGAATAACCAAACCGTGTCCATACATGTATAAGCTTTACGATATCTCAGGAAATCGGTCAGGATTTTTCAAAATTCCAACAAGAAACACTGTGTCTCCCTGAGAGTAATTATTCAAATACTGAGAAGATAGAATCTCATAGGAAGATTTGAGTCGTTAAACTTGACTGTTCTTATGTTATGACGGTGGGAGCTGATCGGCCGGTGAACTCCACCATCCTGGAAAGCTTCAGAGCTAAGTCAACCTGTAAACACACACATCAACAACAAGACCGAGTTCAATGAGAGCAAAACCCCTTTGGTATTAGTTTAAATAATCTATGCATTTGATGGTTTTAAAATCTGACCAATGGAGACAAAGCTTCCTGAGACTCTCGTCCGGTTTTTGAAGCATCCTTCTCGTACTGTTCAATGTAGAGTCGGATGGTTGCACCTTCCGATCCAGTTCCAGAGAGACGGAAAACCTTCATACGGTTTTAGATGGAACAAGAGAGGATTAAATTAGTTTTGATTTTTATGGTTTTGAATACAAAGTTTGTGATGATACGCCTCAACAAAGTCATGAGATATTGATGCTTATAGGTCTCATGCGCTATGAAATTTCTATCCCTATGTTATAGTTGTTATGCCTAAAGGCTCAAAACCCAAAGAAAAAGAAAACTTACAAGACGCGATCCGTCCTCAAACAAGTAACGGATTCCTTGGTGCTTCGAGATGGAGCCATCAACTGGATCTTTGTACTCGAATTCATCAGCACTGGAGATATTTGCAACGTCCGAACGAATTCCTTTCACAATCCTGAATAAAATCGAGAGGAAGAGGTTAGGAAAACAGAGTACTAAACTGATGAGTACACATATGTTCCAGTAAAAAAGAAAGGGATTTCTAGAGAAGTGGAAGTGTGTATACTTGTTGACTTCAGGAATTGAAGATTGCAATTTGACCAAATGCTCCATCAGTTCCTTAGCTTTAGCTGCGTCAACATTCTTTCGACGCAAACTTTTTAAGATATCATTTACGGTCCTGTTTGTTCTGCATAAAATGGTATAATACACCCACCAAACTTAGCAATTTTACCTCATAATCGTAACGAGTGTAATAGTGACGGCCGTAAGTAGCCCAGTGCTGGCGGACAATGTCTTCAACAGTCACAAGTTTACTGTTCCCGTCAAGATTTTCCTTGTTCTTGTGAGCAAGTATGGAAAGCCACGCAAGTACTGCCCAGATCCCATCTTTCTCACGGATATGATCCGAGCCTGTCAAAGAAGCTTTATTTCAGAACCGTATGGCTGGTTTTACGGTTATTAACAGATGTGTGAGTGTAGCAATAGACACTGACCAGTTCCAAAACTTTCTTCCCCACAGACAGAGCACATCCCGGCATCCATCAGATTACCAAAAAACTTCCAGCCTGTTGGGACCTGATATGTGGTTTTATTAGAGAAGCAAATTAATTTATGGAGTTAGTTGAGGAAAGAAAAGTTGGATAGAAGTTGCATGGGGAGATGTACCTCAAAGAACTTCAAATTCAAGCTTTTTGCAACAACATCAAGAGCAGCTGAGGTCGGCATGCTCCTAAAATAAGAAGTGGGAGTTAAAAATTAAGCGAAAAACAATATAATAAAAGAGTTGTATGCACGATTCTGCTAGGAAAATAAAAAAAGAGCTGAAGTGTATTATACCTTGCAACACCTTTCAAACCAGAGCTGAAGTACGGTATGGCTCCAGAATTTGCAGCAATTATGGCAACTGAATCTGAAGGAGTTACAAAGAACCTACACAAGAAGAGAAACTAAAATTTAGAAGTACTTGGGATACATTCCGTGTATTTTCTCACTTAAAAGAACATCAGTACGCTACCTTTTACCAAGGATCATGTTACGGTCTGCATCACCATCAGCAGCAGCGCCAAACTCTGGAGGTTCAACTCCGGTATCAGATTTACCTAATCCCATTCGTGCCACAAGCTCCTTAGCATATGTCAGATTGGGATCCGGATGCCCTCCTCCAAAGTCCTCCTACATAATGTTTTATCATGGTAAATAGTGAGGCTGGAGGTTTATTCCAAATCATTTAAGGAATAGTAGTCCTTGATTAGATAAAAATAAGACCTTGGGTGTGCAGTTCAACAATGAACTTTCTTGCGCACCGAGTTCTTCAACAAATATGCGATGTGCATAGGCTCCAGCAACTCCGTGCAATGCATCATAGCTTCATGAAACAAAGTTAAATATATCATCAAAGCGACGGAACAAATGTTACAAATTTTAACTCAAACGGAAAAGGTTCTGAACAAGTGTAAGCAAATTTTCAAACCAGAATGTAAATTTTGGAGATGAAAGCAATTTCCGGATGGACTCAAAGTTGAAGATCGACCTTTAAGGAACAATAATATACAGTTAGAAAGCTCGAAGAGATTGCACATGGACCAAAGAGGAAGAAAATTTTGGAATCATGCACCCATACTGAGGAAGCACTCACTTCATCAATTTAACGTAGTCATCTGATGAATCAAAAACTTCAACATCGAATTTTCCTTCAGGTCCTTCAAAACTGGTTACACCAACAGCTGAAATATCAACCTGTTGCATCAATTCACAGAGCCAGATTAACTATGATTCAATGAATACATTATGGAAAGTATGTTGAGAAATAAGAGGATTTTTCGGAATGTTAGATACATCTGGTAGATCTTTGACTATTGGGTACTCCTTGATTGTCTTTGTGTTCTCGTAAATCTTATCAGTAATTGATTCGGGAGCAGGACCTCCGTTTTCCATATTGTATTTGATTCCAAAATCCTGTATGAGAGAAAGTAAATTCATTCTTAGTCTTATCAAGTTACATATATAATGTATTAAAGAAACAATAAGGGATACCGGACAAGCAAATCACATGAAAGGGGCAGAGGGCAGTAGAGACTGAACAAGAACAGAACGAACCTCAGTAGGGCCACCAGGATTGTGACTTGCTGTTAAGATAAATGCTCCAGTTGCTTTTGATCCCTGTAACCAGAGACTGGGGTTAGCCTCTCCTCACCGGCATTACATTTTGCACTCAAGCGAGAACTCAGGGAATAACCATAAAAAGAAATTCGAAGATCACGATAACCATAAGATCTGAGAAAAATATCTCACATCAGCCCCTGCTCTCTCTCGAATCACAGCTGATACAGCAGGAGTAGACAACAGAGTGTTTTTACCAACCCACAGACGTCGTACACCATTAGCTGCTGCCATCTTAATTATGATCTGTCAAGACAGGAAATAAAATGGTATGAAAACCTGTAAAACATCTTCATATGAACAGCAGGAACCAGATTTGTAACAGAAGCAGGTCGACAAATTTATCCAAAAAAACTTGCAAGCAAGTTTCAGAGATCAATTACAAAGACAAACAAACCTTAAACCTCTAATAACCTCTAACCTCTCTATAGCTATTCAATGCATAATTTAGAGATAGACACAAAGATAAATATCCAAGGCATGATGGATAATAGCAAGCCCTCCTAAATAGCTCATTACGGATTTGTTAACAAATTTGACAGTTTAATGTTCATTTGCCAATGTAGCGACATAGCACAAGAGTTCCCTAAAAAGTACTGTAAAGATGAGCATTAATTCATAATTATATGCTAAGTATTGGATACACCTGATTACATTCAGCCAGATTCAGAAGACACGGAATCACATTGGTCTTACCTGAACAGCATCCTTTGAGTAATAACGACCATCACCAGAGACCACGAGTGTGGCACCTGCACATAAGAACAAACACTCAATGAGTAAATACATGCCTAGGAACTGTTGTGTTAACAAGAATCCACTGAAATAGCAACAAAGATGAGTAAATCCCACCTTTGACTTTCTCTGGCGTAAGAGCATTAAATGTTGCTTGGACAAAATTCTCTAGGTAATTTGGTTGCTTGAACACTTTAACCTACACAATTAGACAAAGCATAATATCAATCAAAGACTCGAAAATGAATGATAAATACAGCTCTGAAACTTGCAACTAGGCTTTTCCCAAGTTTCAAGAGAGAGTACACAGTACGATTATACCCAAAATACAGTCCATAAAGTCTCCATTTCTCCAACCACATCGATTCAAACACGCAATCTCAAGCTCTACTTGTGTATAATTGTATCAGGTTAACATTAACCGCAAGCAACAGCATCCCATGAAAGATTATAACGTGATCTCGAAGTTGATCCATATAAATCACTTGACATAAAATGAAAACACGATCCAAAGAAGAAAATGAAGAAAAGCCTGACGCAATTTTACCATCATTCACCTATCTGCATAATCAAATGGATCAACGCATATATAGATCAAAGTTAAATAAGATGCGTAACATATTTTTAATATCACTTGCAATCCATTCAAAACAGTATAAAAAAAGATCGGATCCAGAAGCAAGAAACTCGATCAATTCGATTTTCGCTCGATTCAGAAAAGAAGAAGCGGAATGCGATTCGATCGACGAACCTTCTTACGGAGACCAGAAGTTCCCGGTTTCTGACCATCAATAGGTGATGTTGAGACAGGAGTAACCTTGAAAACCATATTCGTCTTCGAGATCAGAATTGGATGTACAGAGAACGAGAAAGAGAGAAGAGAGTGAATGAGTGATGATAAAAAAAAAAGCTCTTAAATGATGTTTTTTGTAGCGTGAGAGTAAAATCGAAGCAAGAGAAGTTTAAAGCTAAACGAGAACGCGACACGCTTGGCTCGTTGCGTTTTCACATTTTAAACTTCGTGTAAAAAACTAATTCCCAAACAGAATAGTTTATTATCCTAACTGAGACCAATGTTTACATGACACGGTATATATCTTGAACAGTTTTTAAGTAACAAAGAACCGGAGAGACAACTTGATTATTCAAGAAACAACTCTCAAACGGGTAAATTTCTGAGTAACCGAAGAGCTCTTTCCCACTGTGGTCTCTGAGACATAACAATTCGTCTCAAAACTGGCACAGCTCCTGCTCTTATAATGGCTGTGTGGTTCTCACTGTCCATGCTCAGATTATACAATATTGACAAACTCGCTTCAACACACTGGTCGTTCCTTTCTTCTAGAAGCTTTACCAGCGGCTCTATCGCTCCCTGTGAAGCAAGAGCTTGTGTCGACTCTGGAACTCCCCCAGATACTATCTTGTTCAGTTCTAAAACTGCTGCTTCTTTTGCTTCTCGTGATGAGGCATAACTCATCTGTTCCACAAGTCTCGGTATCGTCTTGTATAAAGTTACCTTTTGATATAAGAAATAACAAGAGATTATTAAAAAAAACAAAATCTGACAGTAATAATATAGATTTGAACTTGATATACTAAAATACCTCAACGTTGATCGGATGGTTGGGGAATTCAGAGGGAGAGGAGAGAGTGGTGAGTTTGACAAGACAAGCAGCAACCCAGTCTTTGTAGTTTAGAGGGAGGCTTGATCTTAGGATCATCCTTAGTAGTTCCGTGAAGACAACCACATCCATTGTTTCGCGAAAGGACTCAGAGTCGAGAAGTTTTGTCAACAGCCTCGAAGCAGCAGATATCGTCAAACCAGCTTCTTCTAGCGCAAGCAGATGTTTCTCTAACCCCTCAGCTTCGTTCTCAGGTTCTGTATTTGCAAAAGAAAACACATCCTCATATGTTTTCATGAAAATCACAATTGCTTGGTGTAAAAATGGAACTAAGTAAAAATAATCAACTTGTATGAAATCACAGTTCTGTCGATTGAGAAGTCTTTTACCTTCAAGTACTTTCTGACGGAGAGCAACATCCAATACAGTTGTGATATCCTCGGAGATGATCGGGTCCATGTTTGGATTAATGATTGTACCAAACTCGATGACGGAGATTGCATTCCTTAGAAGGTTAGGAGAGGCTGTTTTCGCAATTTGAACAAGCCGGGAAATAACAGCAGCATCCAGTACTTCCTTTCTGTTCATTCCCAACCCGATTTTGAGTATTCAATTTTTCTAAAACAACTTGGAAATGGAAAAACCGAGAAGAAGACTGACCCGGAGTCTCCTTTTGATCCGTTCACTGGTCCTTCATAAAACTGGAGTATATACAGAGATGGTGTAAGCCAAATAAGAACGGAATAAATGTAAAAAATGATAAAACAAGGAGAACAAACAAACCTTGGTTTTCATTTCCTTGCTAGGATCTAAGATATGAGCAAGTATATCCAGACTCTGCAAAGCATTTTTCAGAAAAGACCATTTCCAAATCTAGTTATTCCATTATAGCCTAGACAAAGCTATCAAAGAACAAAAGAGATGAAAACAAAGTCAGACCTTTTCTGTGACGCTTAGTGAGATCTCTGGCTGCTTCAGAAGATTAATAAAAAAGGGCACTGCACCTTCAGCTTCAATCCTTTGGCAGACAGTACGGCTGCATTTTATTTAAGGATGAACAATCACATCCTCTGAGGAGAATCTGCTTATTAGGAAATATGTAGAGAAGTACACAAAAATACGCACCTAAGAGATAAGTTTTTCAAAGCACGGATGACTGGTAGTTTAACAGCCTCTTTGTTGTTGTTGGCTAAAAGCTGAACCAAAGGCTTCAGAACTCCAGCCTCCATGAACGAAACCCGCATACTCTCACTGATAGATGCATCAGCAACTGACTCTGCAGCCCTTGTCACTGCCAATTCATCTGCCAATCCAAGCATCAATACTAAACGAGCCACACCATCAATGCACGGAAGAAGAGTAAGCTGCTGCTGCGATTTCCCAGGCCCTTCAGATTTTATTTCCTTCTCAAATTCAATTGCTCCAATACGAGCAAGGAATTGCTGATTTGTCCTCCCAACTATTGCTTTTATTTTAGCTTCATCCACGTCGTCAACGTTCTTGTCAACATTTAAACCAAGAAGCAGCTCAGAAGCACCAAATCTGGAAGGAGCTTTTGCTGTCTGCTCGATCTTTATACCATCTGGTAAACTAGGCCAAGAATACAGATCAGGTCTAAAGGACTTGTAAGCATCTGCACCAATTATCGGAATGGGTACGACACCCTCCTCAATGACGAGAATTCTGTAGTATTCGTCTTTGGCAAGCTCCAAAAGCACATTTCTTGCTTCTTTTCTAATAACTTTAGATCCTTTGTTATCTGTACTATCGCCTTTCAACAGTTTTGCCTGGATTCCAAATGGAAAGGTAATGAGCAACCTAAAGCACAACCAACTCATAGACATTTCTTTCCATATAAAATACCATTCCCTTAAGTGATACTTAGCCAATTTCATATCCTTTCAAATATTTCAAATATCACCTTTGCTACTAGCGATCACTTCACTCTAACATGCCACAAGGAACTTGTAATAGATATACATTCGGATGGAAGGCTAATGATCAATTAATAAATTAGGTTCTATAAGGAGCAGAAACCAAAGGTCTCACCAGTTTCGGTATGACTCCTACTTCCACCATAATCTTATGGTTCGAGCGGCTAAGGGATAAATTGGCCAAGACACCACCAGTTGCTTCCTTCACGTTTACATCATCATCTTCAAGGAAACTAATGAGTAGCCTAAGGATATCAAAATTCGCAACCCTATCCCTAATTTCTTCATCGACAGTCAGATTCCACAGAGCACATATGGTTTGTTCTTTCACCTTAAAAAAAATATCGAGCAAGCATACCTCAAAATTCACATCCAACAAAAAGTATACTAAATTGGAACCAGAACCCTTCCATACCACTGTAGCTAACGACGGCCGGCTCAATAGAGCAGTTATCTCTTCCAACGCTCCACTCTCAGCAACGGATTCTCTGTGTGAATTAACAGAAGCTATAGACCGAATTAGCCCAGCAGCAGCTTCACAGGTAGAGCTGGACTCTGACTTGAGAAGATTGACAATGAGATTCAAACAACCATGAAACTGCATTATCGCATCCACGCATTTCTTTCCACCCAAAGAATACTTCCATAGCGCCTCAATGGCTTGTTCTCTGTCAAGAGGATTGTTGTCCAAACCGAGCATTCGCACAAACAAGGCCACATAGCTATCATCACCAAGACCCGAAGAGCTATCGCTGTTCACTTCTTCGCCATCCTCAAACTAAGCTTATACGCCAACAAACAAAAATCATCATCGATCAGTATATTAACCAGACAAACACAGAGCACCAACCTTAACTTATAAATGATAATTGATGTTATTTTCAAAATTTCAACTACTACACAATCTAAAATCTATCTTCGCGTATCATAGAGGGACTTACAGAAGCGACAGAACCTTGTTCTGTGGAATTGGAATGTCCAGCTTCTCCACAGTGGACACGATGATTCGAGTGGACAAGCACCGGAAAGGGGGTGAGAGAGAGCTCGTGTCTTCTTCTAGGTTGTTTTCTAGCTTCGACATTGAGAAACTGGATATGGGTGCTTGAGACTGGTAACAAACGGAAACAAGGGAGCTCGAGAACGCCAACACCGGAAGCTACTGTAGAGAGTGACATCAAGAAGAAGCGAGTCAATTCAAATCGTTGTAGTTCTCTTCGTTCTATCAGTTTTTTTTTTTTCCGAAACTTTTCTCCTTCCGTGATAAACTGAAACAAATCGACTCGATATTTTTGCTAAATTGGTTCTTCTTTGTTTTCCTGGCCAAAAAAAATCCTACTTTTTACCAAAAAAAATAAAATTGGTCTAGACAAGAATTGAACTCGCAACCTCACTGGTTTTAAAGGCTAGAAGAAAAGTTCAATGTGAAACTGAAAATAACAGGAAAACTTGAGACAGCTTAGAAAATATGGCCACTCTTTGTGAGTCTAAAGCTTCATTTTATGGGTATTGTGTGACATCCATATTCAGTATTCCTTATCACGACTGTAGGTTCAGTATAATCAAATGACTGAATTTTCAGTTCTAATTTTATTTAATCAAATTTCATGTAAATTTAATTCCTAACAAGGTTTTTCTATTAATATCTGAATAACTTAGCTTAAAACGGTTAAAATACATGCAAGATTCGTTACTTGATCTAGCTATCTAGATAAAAATAAATTTTTAAATCTTTACATAACTCTTCGTGGTTGAAATAAACATCATTGTCTCGAATCTGAATAATATACAATCACAAAAGATGCAGTTCAACNTTACTTGATCTAGCTATCTAGATAAAAATAAATTTTTAAATCTTTACATAACTCTTCGCGGTTGAAATAAACATCATTGTCTCGAATCTGAATAATATACAATCACAAAAGATGCAGTTCAACAAAAAAAAACTACCTAGTGAGTCGGTCAACCCTCAATGGCAATCAATCGAATGGATAATGACTAGACTCAACAATCAATCCGCTGACGTCTTAGATAACCGATTCAGGCTTTAAGTGCATCACCATTTTAAGAACTTGACTGATCTAGATAATCCCGCAATCCGACCATCAGTCCAGTCCAATAACACGACATACATGCCTTGGCAAAACTGCCCATAGTACCAGGCAAAAGTCCCTCAGTACATGACTCGTTGCCCCACTTCGTACCTATCAAATGGCCCTCAGTACGATGACACATCAGTAAACCTAGACCATATCACTTTCGGTCCCAACATCATGTCCCTCTTGATCCAGACTCATTCTGCACCGTCTAAACCGGGTTAACTTCAGTTTGATCACACATAACTCAACCACAAAGGCCCAAACAACCACAAAAGTCTCTCAGGTCAAGCCATAAAATCCACAAAGTGTCATATTCTTGATTGGACACTACACAAAATCAAGCCAACACCAGCCAATCCTTAGAATCCGCGCAGTGAACACGGCTCAATTAGAATCCGCGCAGTGAACAAGGCTTGACTGGATCACACAAAAAAGCAAGGGTCTCAAACTCACCTTAGCCACTTAATTGACTCGGTTCCACTCGGTATGACTCAACTAGACTCTGGCTCAACTCGATTGGACACCTCTTGACGCTTAGGCTCACTGACTCGATCCCACAAACCTAACTCGGCATGGTGACGGTTCGGTGGTGGTTCGATGGCTCTCAATGCTCTCAATCTCTCTCTCCATTAGACTCAAAATTTTTGCGAATATAAGAAAGTAAGAGCAAAGGGCCGCTTTTATAAAGTTCTCAACTCAACTGTTTTCCAAAATCTCTCAACCACTTCCTAGATTTTCTCAACAAATTCGATCTTATCTAGTCCAACAACTTCCTAGATTTTCTCTCGCGTTCAAATTGATTTCATCTTTATTCGATTTCACATTCTCGGACAGTTCAAACTGATCCACGTGATCCTGACTGATGTGGTTCGACTAGTCGGTCCAATTCGACCAATCCGATCCGATCATTTGGTTGGTCCGTCTAGTCCGTGCAATCCCAAACACTCTCAATTTTTCGATTTGAACCTTAATATATTGTCAATACTACTAGATCCTTTTGAGTGCTTCACAATATTTTTTTCATGACACAACAATGAGCTTTGTAAAACATCCACTAAAAAACTCTATGTCTATTGATTCTTCTATGGAACACACGCGTATGTGATTTCTCTGAAAGTGTTCGCATAATGAGAGAAATGCTAAGATGCTCTCTTCACACGATCATTTTCTGATACTTTTTTTTCAGGGAGTCCCACAACTGTTTGATGGTCTCTTTGTGGATTATCATCTTGAGGATCAACTTGTCGATCACTTGAACAAGTAATTGTTCACCCTCGGGCCTTTGAGCTTCTTCTCCGCCAGCCCTTGCATCTAAGTTCCATTGAGAATCTTACCTCTCTTTGGCTCAACATACCCATTTTCTATTAGATCCCACCATTTTTTTGGATCGAATGAGATTCATACTCTAATATTCAAAATCGCCATCGGATTTTGATATCACCTTCACTACTTTCATGTTTGATTCGCTTGACATGAGTCTGTTGATACATGGATCGTACCAGATCAAAGAAGGCCCAAGATCCGATTCGGCCCATATGTCAAACCAGCTGAAAACGAGACAACAATCAAAGGCCCAAAAGAAGGCAAAACCCATAAGAGAATAAGGGCCCCAGTTCGAAAGTGTAACAATAAACCGAACACTGTTCACTATAAATAAAGAACAATATCGTACAAAAGGGGGAGGGGTAAGTGATTGAGTTCGCTACGATACGAGAGAGAGAAAGAGAGAGAGAGAG
>OVAO01003133.1:0-11625 GCA_900406285.1 Biscutella auriculata | reverse complement strand
TAATGCACAAGTTAATTTGATTTATCGGATTTCGGTGAAAGAAGCAGAAATTTCAGAACAAATTAATAGTTTTTAATATGTTTTCATTTATTTAATATAATATTTGTAATGTGTTTTTAATATTATTGATTATTTTTTTTTTTAAATATTAATATAATATTCCTAAGAGTTTTTAGTTAAGAACCACCAATAAAAATGTCAAAATTTTAAAAATGTGTTGAGTTTTAATTGATTGAAATTTGTAAGATAATAATATAATAATGATTAAGAGTTNTCAAAATTTTAAAAATGTGTTGAGTTTTAATTGATTGAAATTTGTAAGATAATAATATTGATTGAAACTCGTAATGTACATGTTTTTAGAACACTGGTTTTGGGTCAGGTAGTGATTTGTTTATATAATTTCAGTAACAGAAAAAGAGAGGAGTATGTAGGTATCTATTAGTTGAGACAGAGACTCTATTACACTTTTATTTCGCACACCTAAATAAATAAATAAATAAATATTTGTTTTTCCCGCTAGTATTAATGAGCCTCCCTTCTTCTCAACTGTTTTATTTCACTTTAACGTACAGATGAGAGAGAGACACGACTCAGAAAAAAACAAACAGAGAGAGAGAAGAAAAACTTCGCATTAATGGCGAATTCACCTAACCATTTATCTTCTTGAAAGAGAGCAGAGCGAGAGAAGAGAGATTAATAATGTGACAAAGAACAAAAGATAGAAAGAAAGCCACAATAAAAACCTCATCTACAATCTTTTTTTCCTCTCACTCTCTCTTTTGCGCCGTCGTCGTCGTCGATGTGGAACTCGACGGAGAACGCATTCTCGCGTTCTACGTCGTTTAAAGACGAAGCTGAAGATGAAGAAGAGCTTCACTGGGCGGCTCTGCAACGCCTCCCCACTTATTCACGAATCCGACGTGGCATTTTCACAGATGTGATCGGTGAGACTAAAGAGATTAGGATCGGTAACCTCGAAGCCAGCGAACAACGTCTTCTTCTCGATCGTCTTGTTAACTCCGTTGATCATGACCCTGAACAGTTCTTCGCTCGCGTTAGAAAGAGATTCGACGCGTAAATTCTCTCTCTCTCTCTCTCTTTTTGATTCTATATTTTTGGTAAATTAGAAGTTAGGTCTTGTAGTTTTTAGTAACATTTTCTATTTTTTCAGTGTGGATTTGAAATTCCCGAAGATTGAAGTTCGATTTCAGAATCTGACTGTTGAATCATACGTTCATGTTGGAAGTCGAGCGTTACCTACAATTCCCAATTTCATCATTAATATGGCAGAAGTATTTAAAAGAATTGCTCAATTTATTTTTTCAGTATTACTTTTAGTTTTGAGCAAATTTTTTTGGGGTTAATTTAATAACAATTTCTGTTTGTAATAGGCTTTTTTAAGGAACATTCGTTTGTATGGTGGAGAAAGGAGTAAATTAACGATCTTAGACGGTATCAGTGGGATTATTAGACCTTCGAGGTATATATACATATATATATATATATATTTCTGTTAGTTTTGTCTATTTTTTTATTTGGAACAGTTTATTCATGTCTTAGCTCTCTTCAGATTGACACTTCTATTGGGTCCTCCAAGTTCGGGGAAAACAACACTACTTCTAGCTTTAGCTGGTCGTCTTGGAAATAATCTTCAGGTAAAAAACTTATATTTTGGCCCTTTTACCATTTAGAATCTTATACCTAAATTCTCTCAAATACTGATGGCTTTGAGTTGTTTTCTTGGCTATTATTTATACGTTGATTCGATTCTTCTCCTGAAGACTTCCGGGAAAATAACATATAATGGGTATGACCTCAAAGAGATAATCGCGCCGAGGACGTCTGCATATGTAAGCCAACAGGACTGGCATGTGGCTGAGATGACCGTGCGGCAGACTCTCGAGTTTGCGGGTCGTTGTCAAGGTGTTGGATTCAAATATGGTAAGTAGTAAGAAGAGGTATAGTATGTGTGTGCGCTATGTATTAGTTTTTCAATGGATCTTTGATGTTAACAATCTGAGTAAACAGATATGCTTGTTGAGCTAGCACGAAGGGAAAAGCTTGCAGGAATAGTACCTGATGAAGATCTTGATATATTTATGAAGGTACTGGTGTTTTATTCAGAGCCTAGTCTAGATTTACTCATGCCCTTTGATTCAAAATAGTTTTCTTTGGAATCCTCTAGTCCTTAGCTCTCGGAGGACAAGAGACAAGCCTGGTCGTAGAGTACGTTATGAAGGTATTCTCAGAGCCTTTTAAAAAAATTCTCCTTCTAATACTTTCATTGAAGAAACTGTAGGCAAAATTCACCACATCATCAAAACGTGTAGTAGTTATATAAAGTCAACCAGGTAACTGATATTCTCATACATCCAACAAAGATTTTAGGATTGGACACATGCGCCGACACATTGGTGGGAGATGAAATGATTAAAGGAATTTCAGGGGGGCAGAAGAAACGTCTCACCACAGGTGTGTGTGTGTGTGTTCGTTCTTTATTTCATTCAAATTAAAAGATTTAAACCAGAAGATACAATGACCATTTGCTAATTGAGTGGGATCAAAATTCGCAGGGGAACTATTAGTTGGTCCAGCAAGGGTCCTTTTCATGGATGAAATATCGAATGGTTTAGATAGTTCAACGACTCACTCGATCATCATGTATATGAGGCATTCTACTCACGCGCTCGAAGGAACCACTGTCATTTCGTTACTTCAACCTTCTCCTGAGACTTACGAGTTGTTTGATGATGTTATCCTTATGTCTGAGGGACAGATTATATACCAAGGCCCTCGTGACGAGGTTCTTGACTTCTTTTCATCATTGGGATTTAGTTGCCCTGAGAGAAAAAATGTGGCAGATTTCTTGCAAGAGGTGAGATTTAAAGAATCTTGAAGTAGGAATCAAAATATGCTGTTTTTGAGTTTCTAATTGAGTTTTTGTTAATAGGTCACTTCAAAGAAGGATCAGCAGCAGTACTGGTCAGTCCCGTTTCGCCCTTATCGCTATGTACCTCCGGGAAAGTTTGCTGAAGCTTTTCGTTCATACACAACTGGTAAGAAGTTGGCAAAGAAACTTGAAGTTCCATTTGATAAACGCTTCAACCATTCAGCCGCTTTGTCCACATCCCAATACGGGGTTAAGAGGAGAGAGCTTCTTAAGATCAACTTTTCCTGGCAGAAGCAACTTATGAAGCAGAATGCATTTATTTATGTGTTTAAGTTTGTCCAGGTTTGGCTCTTCGGTCCCTCGATTTTTTACCTGTAATAAGTCAAACGCCCTGTTTAATTTCATTCTCTCCACATACTTAACGTTTGCAGCTTCTTTTAGTTGCATTGATCACAATGACTGTGTTTTGCCGGACAACAATGCATCACACCACTATTGATGATGGCAACATTTATCTTGGGTCCCTATACTTTTCCATGGTCATCATTCTCTTTAATGGATTTACAGAGGTTCCAATGCTAGTAGCCAAGCTTCCCGTCCTTTACAAGCATAGAGACTTGCACTTTTACCCATGCTGGGCTTATACTTTACCTTCCTGGCTCTTGAGTATCCCTACCTCCATAATAGAGTCTGCCACATGGGTGGCAGTAACATATTATACAATTGGATATGATCCTCAGTTCTCCAGGTACAGTTTCTTAAAAACTGGATTAGGCAAAGCTTTCATCCCATAAAAAAAGTTAACAGTGAACTCCTTTAATCTTCAGGTTTCTTCAACAGTTCCTGCTGTATTTCTCTCTGCATCAGATGTCCTTGGCTCTTTTCCGTGTGATGGGTTCTTTAGGCCGACATATGATAGTTGCCAATACTTTTGGGTCCTTTGCAATGCTTGTTGTCATGACTCTTGGAGGGTTCATTATTTCCAGAGGTCTTCAAACTCTTTCTTATAGTCGTCAAGCTTTCTCCTTTTACCACATGAATTTTGATTTTCTTGTTTGATCTCTCAGATAGCATACCCAGCTGGTGGATTTGGGGTTACTGGATTTCTCCTTTGATGTATGCTCAGAACGCAGCTTCTGTGAATGAGTTCCTCGGCAATTCTTGGCGAAAGGTGAAAACATTACCAAAATATCTACTACAACCTCTTCTTTACCTATAATTTTAGGTGTTTCTTAGTCCATGTCTGGCTGTCTTTGACTTGCCATACAGTCTGAAAGCACATGTTAACAGTTGATTTTTCTATTTATGAAGAGCGCTGGGAATCACACCAGCGACCCTCTTGGTTTGGCATTGCTACGAGAAAGAAGTTTGTTCTCTGGGAACTACTGGTATTGGATTGGTGTCGGTGCCTTGCTTGGATACACAGTTCTTTTCAATTTGCTCTTTACACTGTTTCTAGCTTACCTCAGTCGTAAGCTTTCTCATTCTTTTATGGATACTTGAAGCATCAACTCTCTGCCTTTTGTAAACCGTTGTACTAATCCTGTTTATATGGTCGTAAACTATTCTTAGCTTGGGGTAAGTTACAAGCTGTTGTATCCAAAGAAGAGCTTGACGAGAGAGAAAAGAAAAGGAAAGGTGATGAGTTTGTTGTGGAATTAAGAGAGTACTTGCAGCATTCAGGCTCACTACACGGTGAGGGAACAAAATCTTTTCGTTTCTCATCTATCATTGAACTCAAAGAAGCTAATATGCTTGTAATTATTTGGACAGGAAAATATTTCAAGAATAGAGGCATGGTTCTTCCATTTCAACCACTGTCTCTGTCTTTCAGTAAAATAAATTACTATGTGGAGGTTCCCTTGGTATGTAACATATTTCAGGTACTTTTTTTTGAAGGCATTTTATAAGTCTAGCTCATGCAATGAAACTTTCAGGGACTAAAAGAACAAGGGATACTAGAGGATAGGTTGCAGCTACTTGTGAATATAACTGGAGCTTTTAGACCAGGTGTGCTAACAGCGTTAGTGGGAGTAAGTGGTGCCGGTAAAACAACGCTCATGGATGTTTTAGCTGGAAGAAAAACTGGTGGGACAATAGAAGGCGATGTGTACGTATCTGGTTATCCCAAAAGGCAGGAGACTTTTGCAAGAGTTTCGGGTTATTGTGAGCAGAATGATATTCATTCTCCATGTCTAACTGTTGTTGAATCTCTACTTTTCTCCGCATGCCTTCGTTTACCATCAGACATTGACTCAGAGACACAAAGGGTAAACAAAATTTCCATCATCTTATGATCATTTTTATATGTTAGTCTTGGATTATGCTGACATCTATAAACTTTCAAAAAAATTGAGGCGTTTGTCCATGAGGTGATGGAGCTAGTGGAACTGACCTCCTTGAGTGGGGCATTGGTTGGTCTACCTGGAGTTGATGGCTTATCAACTGAACAGAGGAAGCGGTTAACGATTGCTGTTGAGCTAGTTGCAAACCCGTCTATAGTATTCATGGATGAGCCAACTTCAGGATTGGATGCAAGGGCTGCTGCTATTGTGATGAGAACAGTAAGAAACATTGTTAACACCGGGCGAACAATAGTCTGCACGATTCATCAGCCTAGCATTGATATCTTTGAATCATTTGATGAGGTTAGTTTACTCAAACAATAACTTGGTGTTAAGTTCTATGGACTTCCAACTCAAAACGAATTGGCAATAAGTAGATTTGCTCATATCCCTTATATATATTAGTTAGGATTCCTTCTAACTTTCAATGTGAGATGTTAATCCCTAATACGCCCCGACTCTTCTAGTTATAAATCTCTGAACTTTGAGAAAGGATAAGTCGGATGGATAATGGATTGAGTTGGATTGTTCAGACCGGACTCTGATACCATGTTAGGTTGTATGGACTTCCAACTCAAAACGACAATGAGTGGATTGACTCATATCTTTCATATATTAGTTAGGATTGTTTCTAACTTCGGATGTGAGATATTAATCCCTAATATTTGGGATATTGAATCAAACAATCTACAAAATTTATTTTACTCATCATCCCTAAATTTCACTGTTTTATACAGCTTTTGTTCATGAAACGTGGTGGAGAACTGATATATGCCGGTCCACTTGGTCAGAAGTCGTGTGAGCTTATCAAGTATTTCGAGGTAGCCTTCAGTCCTTAATCCATTAATTCTTACTCTGCTAAATTCTTGCCGTTTTCGAAGTCTTGTTATCTACTCTAATGCTCTTTGTCTTTGCCTTAGTCAATTGAAGGGGTGCAAAAGATCAAATCCGGCCATAATCCGGCAGCATGGATGCTTGATGTCACCTCTTCGACAGAGGAGAAGAGGCTTGGTGTTGATTTTGCTGAAATTTACAGAAACTCAAATCTGTGCCAGTATGTGAATTTTCTGCTTTAGTCAAAAACTATACAACGTTACAAAGTATGGTTTACACTTATTTCCTTGTGTCTGTTTTCTACTGCAGACGCAACAAAGAGCTGATTGAAGTACTCAGTAAACCAAGTAATACCTCAAAACAACTCGATTTTCCGACTAGATATTCTCAGTCACTCTACAGTCAGTTTGTCGCTTGCTTGTGGAAACAAAACCTATCATATTGGCGAAACCCTCAATACACCGCGGTTCGATTCTTCTACACTGTCGTTATCTCTCTCATGCTTGGAACGATATGCTGGAAATTTGGCTCCAAAAGGTATTACTAGTCCTGCTATTTTAACCCGAATCTGGTTTTGATCAAACTGGTCTGGAGATGCTTAATATTTTGGTTTTTCCAAACTGCAATTCGTTTTGAGGGTTGGTCTGGCTACCCAGCTTTACTATTGAGTACGCAGCTTCCAATTCTTGTGCAAAAACCGCAATAGTAAGTCCTATTAACAACATGTCTTCATGTTATAGGGACACACAACAAGAGCTTTTCAATGCAATGGGATCGATGTACGCAGCAGTTCTCTTCATCGGAATCACAAACGCAACCGCTGCACAACCCGTCGTTTCCATTGAAAGATTTGTATCGTACCGTGAGAGAGCAGCTGGAATGTACTCAGCACTTCCCTTTGCATTTGCACAGGTTCACACTCACAATCTCACAAACACACACATACACATGTTTAAGAACAACAGACACTGACTTGTGGTGAAATAAATTCTTGCAGGTGTTTATAGAGTTTCCATACGTATTAGCACAATCCACAATATACAGTTCCATATTCTATGCAATGGCTGCTTTCGAATGGTCGGCGATGAAGTTCTTTTGGTACTTATTCTTCATGTACTTTTCCATAATGTACTTCACCTTCTACGGGATGATGACTACAGCGATCACTCCCAACCACAACGTTGCCTCCATAATAGCAGCTCCTTTCTACATGCTTTGGAACCTCTTCAGTGGCTTCATGATTCCTTACAAGGTACACAAGAGTTACAAATGACTTAAGCTTCTTTTTTTCTCTAGAAAAGTTTTATGTTCTCTAATTGATTTGAACAGAGGATTCCTCTATGGTGGAGATGGTACTACTGGGCAAACCCAGTGGCATGGACACTATACGGTTTATTGGTGTCTCAGTACGGTGATGATGAGAGACAAGTGAAGCTATCGGACGGTGTTCATCAAGTGATGGTGAAACAACTACTCGAAGATGTAATGGGGTACAAACATGACTTCTTGGGTGTCTCAGCTATTATGGTCGTCACCTTTTGTGTCTTCTTCTCACTCGTCTTTGCTTTCGCCATTAAAGCCTTCAATTTCCAGAGAAGATGATCATCATCATCATCATTTACCAACTCTCTCATTTTATATATATATATACGTATACGAAATAACAAACCAGCTTATTTATTTGTATATTGTAATCCTTTCTTTGGTACATTTTAAGGATTAATAAGAGATTGTGTTTCTGTTTTTGTATTCGTTCCTATCATTATGATTTTAACTGTGTTTGTAAGAAACTTAAGACGTATAATATATTGGGACAATTAGCTATATGGACACTTATAGAATATATTAGCTATATGGACACTTTCCTAGATTTAGATACTTTTAAGAACAATTTATTCCGAGAGACACTTTAGAGCACTTGAGACACTTTCAATTTATGATTTTACAAAATTAATCTTGAACTAAATTATTCTAACTAAAATTATAGAAACTAAACTAGCTTATATCCTTGAACAACTTACCTTGCTTTTTTTTTTTGTTCGAANAAACTAAACTAGCTTATATCCTTGAACAACTTACCTTGCTTTTTGTTTTGATTTTGTGATGATTTTTGTTCTTGTTTTGCATTATCCTCCTTAATTTCTCAAATACCCAGTCATATTTTTTTAGCTCTTCAATTAGATTTTGTTTTCCCGATCCTTTGCTTCTGTGTTTTCCCTTTGAGAAAATAGTGTCCTCTTTTATATATAATTCAAGTTTCTTTTCTTCAGTCATCATCGTGGTTTGATCGTCAATTTGAGAAAGTAGTTGTTTATACTTTTTCTCTGAATTATTCAACTTCTTACGAGGAAATAACTCAAGTTTTTGTGAAACAACGATTTTATAAAATTGAGGGGGTTTTTGAGCCAAATCTAAAACTGAGACATATTTTGTTTTTCTTGGTTTCTCAACTATATTCATCTTCTATTTGCAATATTCTTTTTGTAGCTTGAAACATGGATGTAGAATCCAAAGGAAAAGCATGGTTTGGCAAAATCTTCAACAAGCTAGAAGAGATAAAATCTTCAAAATTTTCAACAAACATTGTTCCCGTTCCATGTGGAATATCTACGGATGATATAAATCGAAATCCAGTTGACGCAAAGATGCTAGATGTACTTGTTCAAGATAGTAAAGTAAACATGAGATCCTCTGATGCTGGTTGGTTGATGCTTCATTTATATTTTTTCTAGTTTTTTTTGTTCTACTCATTTTATGGTTCGTGCTCCTGTTTCTAAGTATTAGACCTTTAATTAGCCAATTCACTTGTTTTTTTTCTAACATGTGCACACTTTTTTATTTATGTAGATAATTCAGATGGTGTAACTAATGACAAGTCTGATGTTGCTCCATTGGAAACCAACGCATTGCACGACATAACATTTCAAGAAGATCCCTCGTTGTGCTCGTCACATGCATTCATGGGAGAATCTAGATGGATTTAGTCAAGGAGTCTAATTGGAGCATGTGTACAAGGCTTTAGATATAGAGAAAAATGCATTCCAAAGACCGTGATCAGAAACCTTGGCAACTCAGGAAATGGATTTAGATATAGAGAATCTGAACAATAATAATATACATGAACAATAAAGTTATTTTTTTGTGGTTACCGTTTTACGGTTAGTGTTTTATGGTTAGTGTTTTATGTTTAGTGTTTTACCATTAGTGTTAAAATATGTTAGTGTTTCATGGTTACCGTTTAATGGTTAATGTTTTATAGCTACTGTTTTATGGGTATATTTTTACTAAATTACGTGAATCCCAAATCAAGGTATATTTTGCATCCCTTTAAATCTCTCATATTTCTATTTATACTCGTTAAATCTCTCAAACAGATTAAAAATCCAAATTAGTAAATACATGATCTCTTTAAATCTCTCACGCTTTTAGCCTCCCTTTCGGTTTTAGAAGACATGATATCTTTAAATCTCTCATACTTCTATGTATACTCATTAGAGCGATTTGTCTGGATCGTTATTTCTTCTTGATCCATTCTCTGGTTAGGGCGAATGTGTTAACTATTACGTGGTTACTGTATTTATCCATTTTTGATTCACCTATGTTGTGGTTACTCTTATCATTTTAGTATGTTCTTTGTTATTGGTTGCAAAGTCGATTTTCCTTAGTTACTTTTTCTATTGCGAATTTTGTGGTGATTTTTCTATGCTCATTTGTTTTGTTGTCATTGTTTCGTTGTTACTTAATGTTCCCAAATCAGTTTATTTATGGTTACCGTTTCACAGTTACTTCATTACTGTTTCATGGTTACTTCGTTAGAGTTTTCTTTATGGTTACCGTTTCATGGTTACTTCGTTAGAGTCTGTAAATTAACTATAAATTTCTCGTTTACTATTATGTATCTATGTAATATCTAATGAACTTATTTGATCTTATTGAATATCATAACCAAATCTTATTGTTGTTTTGAATATTGTGGGTTTCGTCAATCCTAAAGCATTTGTAAACCGACTCTTATTTAAAATTCACTTATGTGCGGTCGATTCTTTAAAATCTATTAACTACACTACGATAAAATTCATTGATATGTAGTCAATATATTGTATTCGATAAATTGACTGATATACGCGTAACACTTTACAACACTTTAATTGTAATTTTAATTGTACACACATAAATTCATCGAGCTTTGCAATCTCCAAGAACCCAAGCCGTTCTCTGCCTTCAGATATCTTCTTCAGCTTCTCATCACATAATATATTCCTCTTGTTTGTTGGGTCCTAAAGAACAAAATTACTCATTTAGTCAAAATTTTATGCAAATGAAGTTATCAAATTATTGTTTATTACATCTCTAGCTTGGAACCTTGAGACATGCTAAGGAGAACAATAAAAGAGTTTTCTAAGAGACAAACACTCCAATCTTGCATCAAAAACTGCTTAAAAGCTGAAAAAGCTATATCAAATATCAATCTAATTAAACACTATTAGAACTGAAACCAAACATAAACCATATCAAGAAAATGAGATCAAAACAACATCAGAAACATGTTCAGGGTGTCAAATGAACAAGATCAAAAACCAATAGACAGAGATCATTCAACTTTTAAGTTCAATTTATAAGAGGCTAGTTGAAAGTGTAACTTGGAAGCTTGACTAGGATAATAATAAGAAAAAGGTTTCTAAGTGAGATGAACACATCGAGTTAACCATTTGAAAACCTAAAACAAACAACAACAATACAGAGCAAAAGAGATCAAGATATAAGATAACATGCAAAAAAATTTGATGAGGGTTTGAAATGGATAAGTTCAATAATCAATATACAGAGATAGGCATTTTAACTTTAAGTTCTACGAATTAGAGGACCAAATACTAAATCCCAAAAATAAAACACACTAGGGTGTTAAGTCGAACTAGATTCACATAGGTCGAATTAGTGTAATGCACATTTAGTATTATCGCTATCAACAAAAACATTACAATAGTCAGAAGCAAAATCTACAAAACAAAGAAAAATATCAAAACTAAATCGAAACCAAAACTTTTCTTTCTTCTTAAACCCTAAATATCAAAAACAAAGATGTTTAGGGCAACCTTTAGTCTTTCTCTTTTGCCACCGCCGCTATGGAAAACCAGATCCGCTTCCGCTAAGCTCCCTCCACTACTCACTGAATCATGCTTCGGGTATTTGACGAAGATGCGGTTCGTCTTTCCCTACGAGATATTGACCAGCTTTCGCTTCAAAAGCTTTCTAAAGAAGAGAGAATCCGATGTAGAAAGCCACCTCCCCTTAGATCTGTGAAATGGACCCCGGGCAGTTCTTAGACGAGGAGGCGAGCACCCAAACTCCACTCTTCAATGTAGGGACTTCAACCGGCGGAGAGTAAATCGGTCTCGAACCCTGCCGCCGAGATTCAACCATACATCTATCGGAGACACCAACCTTTGTTGCATGGCGGAGAGAGGGGAGAAACTCCGCCCATATCCGAAAACCTAGCGACGGAATAGATGGAAGAAACTTACGAGCTTGTAACACGGGGACCTCAGAGGCGAC
>OVAO01003132.1:0-11628 GCA_900406285.1 Biscutella auriculata | reverse complement strand
CGAGGGTATTCTTTTCTCCTTTATCGATTCCAGGATTGATTGCTTCCCATACTTTGTTAATTTCGAGTGCCACTTGCATCCGAATAGCCCACATTGTGTAGTTTGTCAAGTTGAGCATTGGGCACTGAATAGATGAAGATAATCCGTCCTCTCGTGGCCTGTTGCTAGCAGCAACGATGTCACCCATGTCTTTTGTGACTAGCTCTCACGTGAATCCACTCAAGCACTTAATTCAATTATTTAGCTCTGATACGAATTATTGAATTTAAGTACTTAGTTTTCTCGATCAAAAAACTCTCTTTATTGATTCTATTTGTCTCTCACAAATCTCATAAGTCTATCACATCTTGATAGCTCTCTATATATAGAATTAGACTCATACTAATCCTAGTAGAACTAGAATATATTTTTCCTAATTTCTAGCAAGTAGACTATACAATATATTTAGCTCTCCTAAATATATTCTCCTAGTCTAACTACTTTCTTTTTCTTTAATTCAAACTTAAAGATTTATTTGGTTATCGATTTAGTTCGAGTTTGATATTTGTTCTACGAATTTAAAAATTTATGATCTAATTAGTATTTTTTACCGATTCCGATTTGGTTTGATACGAATTCGATACTTTTATACCTAGTTCAAATTGTATAATCATTTAATAAAGAAAAATGACAACTTTACCAAAAAGAAAAAGAAGATAAGGATTATTAAAGATGTAAGAATAAATGATTTCGAATGGTATTTAAAATATTATATATATATATATATATATATTAGGTTAATACCCATGATATGCATGAGTTCAATTGTAATGAACAAAATTAATAATAATTATATATATCTAATATATAATATAAATTGTCATTATCTTTTTCTTAATAAAAGTATTGAATTGAACGAAAATGAATTTATATTTTTTGTATATTATTATAATTTACTCTTAAAATTTTTGATGTTAAATGATAATTAAAAGTAAATTTAATCATCTTTGCTTCAAGATTTTACATTCACATGATCATCCATAAATAAACTAAAAATATGAGCTATAATTTAATATGTTTGCATTTTTCAAATAAAACATCAATGTTTCTCTTTTAATATAGAAGAGGATATTTTGTGAAAAATTATATTCTAGATTTAGTTTAATCGAATGTTTGTTGGTTAAATTTGTATTGATCTTTAAGAAAAAATTATATTTATCTTCCAATAAATATATTTATCTAACAATTTGATCGAATCTTTCTTGATTAAAAAATTGTATTTATGTTTTCTAATTATTAATATTTATTTCCTTAAACAACAAAAAATTATCTACTTTAATCGGATTATTTTTGGTTAAAAATTTGGATTAATGTTTTTAATGGTTTATATTTATCTTCAAACAAATATAATATCTAAACAATATTTAAACAACCGAAATTTTTTCTAGGATATATTTTTCTTAAAAAGGTTGTTTATCTTCAAGTAAATATATTTATCTAAAAAATTGCTTAAATAATCGAAATAAAATTACTTTGATCGGAATCTGTGTTGGTTAGAAAAATTGATTTATATTTTCTAATTATTAATATTTATCTTAAGTAAATATGTAGACTTAACATGTGGCCTTCAATACTTCTCTTTTAATATATGGACACGATTTTTTCTTTTATTTTCTCTTTTTCATGTTTTTCTAAAACATTATAAAAGTAAATTCTCTCATTACAATCATATGCTTACTAATTATGGAGTTTGGCAAACAAGATGAACAATCTCAGGGAAGCTTAATTTTCGAAATTATAAAAATAATTATGTTTTGGGAATCACGAAGACAGGTGATTAGCATTAATACACATCGATAACACCACAAAAAGAAATATTTCATGCGATACTGTCACATGGTGTGGACTCATTTGTTTGTAAAATAAAATCAATAGACCATACTTTTCATGCTATTCTTGATTAAAGTATTGACTAGTAGACTACTCAAGAAGCGTTCGGTTTCGGTTTGCATACTAAGATTAAGATTAAGATATCAGAACAAGTAATATGCTATTAAAGAACATCAATTATTTGCTTGTAATCATTACATAGTGTCACATAAAGACAAGAGAATGACCAAAAAAAAAAAAGAACACGAGGAATTACAAAACCATAATATACTATATGGGTCAAACACAAATCAAAGAATTATTGCCAGATTTGTTAGATTCTTTGTAGAGAGATATGCCCATAAGATTCTTTCTGCTTCTTATGCCACAATCTGCTGCTTCTCATGGTCTATATACATTTGCTCTGCCCACGACGGCAACTTAACGGCTGTGTTCCCAATCCTCTCATTCAACACAAAGGCTCTCTCTGGTCCACTCTCTTTTACCAATGAGTTCACCCAAGACACATCTGGTTCATCACTGTAGTCTCTCACAGGACGCGACATATTGTTGTTGTTGTTGTTTCCGTGAATACCGAAAGAGACGCTTCTCCTCAGCTTATTCAGCTCATCTCTTTGCATTCCCCACTCCACCTTCCCTCTTGGAGATCCCCAATCCGAGACATTCGAAGAAGCTACAGGAGCTGGTTTGAAACTCAAGCTACGTTTCGCAAACGCTGAGGATCTAGCGTTCATTACTGCAGCTGCCATAGCTGCTGAAGATTCAAACCCGTGAGGTGGTTGTTGCCTTACAGGGGAAGATGGATAATGGTTCATCTGAGAATGCCTACTTGGAGACTGAAGTTGCATCACAGAGGAAGAATCGNCCGAGACATTCGAAGAAGCTACAGGAGCTGGTTTGAAACTCAAGCTACGTTTCGCAAAAGCTGAGGATCTAGCGTTCATCACTGCAGCTGCCATAGCTGCTGAAGATTCGAACCCGTGAGGTGGTTGTTGCCTTACAGGGGAAGATGGATAATGGTTCATCTGAGAATGCCTACTTGGGGATTGAAGTTGCATCACAGAAGAAGAATCATAAGATCCGAAAGTCTCTTCAAGGTCACTGAGCCTGCGGCTATCCAAACCCCGAAGCCTAAGTTCCATCTCGATATCCATATCTCTAGCGCTCAAAGTCGACTTCAGTCTGCTACCGTTAAGCTGTAATGGTGGCGGTGTAAGGCCATTAACTCTGTTCTGCCATAATCCACCATTTCTTGGAGACAAAGGAACACCATTGTTACTCATAGGAGAGTTCATAGGAGATGACATAACCGGCATCTCAGGAGTAGACTGATTAGAAGACCTTGGTGAAACCATTGCAGAACCAGTGGTAGCATTAACCGGTCTTAGCTCATCTCGTTTATGAGCAAAGAAACAGACCCTCCTCGCACAACCAGTCTCGTCTTTACAAAGCCGTGTTCTATATTGCGCCGGGTGAAGCCAAGACTCGAAAACACCATGCGCATACTCACAATTATCTCCTTTTGGACAAGACCCTTTACGAAACTCAGGACAAGGGACACAAGTGTAAGGATACTTCCTAGGATCTCTTCTCCTAGCGTTCTCACCAGGATGAACAAAAGGACACTCAGTCCAATCATGCGAATAAGCTCTTGAACAAGGCTTAACCTTAAAGCTAAACATCCTAAACTCGTCTGTTCCGTAAACACCTTCGTTGATATCAGGAAGTGATGCATCAGCTGGATACTTACTCACAATACTCTTCACTTCTTCCTCCTCTTCACCTTCTTTCTCTTCCACCAAAATATTTCCAGTTAACAGAAGCTCAACCGCCTTTCTACTCTGGTTAGGCACAAACCGGCAAGCTCGGACCAATATATCGATCGGTTTATTCCCATTAGCGTCAACACAATTAGGCGAAGCAGAGGCATCAAGCAAGATCTTGATAACCTCAACCATCGAAACAGAACAGCCAGAAACTGCACAGTGAAGTGCAGTGACTCTCTCTTCACCGCAAACTCTATTCACATCAGATTTGCCAGTGGCGATTATGTAATTTAGAACTTCGATGCTTCCGTACATAGCAGCAACCATGAGAGGTGTTCTTTCTTCGAAACCCATCTTCTTTGACCCGACCCGTCTACAATACCAAAACCCTGTCTCGTCGATTTCCAGTGATTTCTCTTCGATCTCTCTACTCAGAGATGGAAGATCGTCGCAGGCGGCGAATTCGAGCAGACACGTAACACCTTCTGATTTATGCTTCATGAATTCAGCTTCAGTTAGGGTTTTAGAAGAGCAAAGGTTGCTCTTTGAGCTGCACATCTCCCCTGTGGATTCAAAACGCACACCGTAAGCACTAAGCACAAAGAAAAACGCAAAAACGGTCTTTTTGATTCGAATCTCAATTTTCAATTTCCTATGATTCTTAACAACCAAGAAAGTTGAAGATTTAAGCTAAAGAAGCCTAAGAGTTAAGACTAATACACACAAAGATGAATAGGAATAGCAAAAACAGAGAAAAGAATCATCTCGAAAATGGAAATTCAGAAAAAACTCGAGAACATGAAAGAAGAAGAAGAAGAAGAAGAAGAANATGGAAATTCAGAAAAAACTCGAGAACATGAAAGAAGAAGGAAAGGGAGAGCAACAAACCTGGAAAAGAAGATGAACTTTAAGGAAAGTGAGAAGAATCAATACACGAAGTTAGAAGCTTTGGGGTTTGTGAAGAAGAAGAAGAAGAAGTTGAGTTTTAGAAGAAGGATGAAATGAGAAATGTAAAGGGTCCTTTAAAAAGGAGGTTCGTTGCGAAGAAGGAGAGAGGAAGGTGCGCTCTTTCTTTCGTCTACCTTTCTCGGTCTCCTTTTCTTATATAATAATTTAATTCTTTATTTTAATTTATTTATTTATTTTTTTTTTTTTTCTCTTCATAAATCATAGAAATGGTTTAGGTCAAAAAGTCAAAATTGAAAACTTTAAATAAAAGGTAAGGACGTCGCTGTTTTGCTGACTATTATACTCAATTTTTTATAGTCTTTTTTTTGTTATATAATAATCATCTTCCTATCTCATTGATTTTTTCAAAATGTCTTTTAAAAATGACAGAATTCAGAAGCAAGTTCCTTGAGGGGAAGGAACAATAAAATAAGAAAAAGTCTCATCTGGATTTATTTATTATTTCCAGATAACAGATTTTTTTTGGGGTTTCAGTAACCAAAACCATTGTCTATTTTTCTATATGACCTTACTAGTTTCCTAATCTGCCATTCATTAAAATGCATGGGAATGGGTATGGAAAGTCCTGAGATTTCAGATATTTAATTTGGTTTTGGTATTTTCGGTTTTTGAATATCATAAGTAATGATTTTAGTATTCACATAAGAATTTAAAAAAATTTGATTTGGTTTCAAATATTTAGAGAAAAATCGACAAATAATTGAATTTTTTTGGATTTGATTTTAGCTATTCAATTAGGTTACAGTTCCGTTTAAACTAAAAAATTTAAGAAAATTACACTAAAATAAAATAAAAAAATCAAATATTCGATTTTGGATTGGTTATTCAATTTTTAAATCAAAAATATTCAAATTTATTCAGTTCGATATTTGAATTTTTTTTTTCAGATAATTTTTGATTATCTATTCGATTTTCGATTCAATTCGATTAATATCAGTATCTATTAATAAATACTATCCTTTTTGTTAGAATATAAATTTTTTATTTAATTTTTATTCAGTTTATTTAATTCGATTTTAATTCGAAATGTGTGTCTAGAAATTAAGAAACAATTTATGAATTTAGATAGAAAAATTAATACCTCTCTAATTTACACGTGGTTGGTCATGGTAAATGTTAAATGGAATAGTGGACCCACCGTTCGATCAAATCGACCGACTTAGCAGGTAACCCATTCCACAAGCGTGTGAGTGCATGCCCCACTGCTCACCCATTAAATCACACGCGCTTTCATCAGCACGTGGGGCTACTAATTACTCTTTTTTTCAACACTACCTTTATTTACTCTTCTTATCAGCTTCTCAACGAAACCTAAAACAATTTTCAATTTTTTATACACTAATAAGTACTCTTATAATATATATATTGTATAATCTAAACATCCAGTACTTAGAAGAATGGTACTACATCAAAATTTAAAATTCGGTACAATCAATGACTAGAGATTAAACTTTTGATCTCAAACTCCATATGCTAATGATACAAAAATAAAGGAAAAAAATTGGGGTTTGAATGTTTGATTAGTTTTTGACATGTTGAATAAAACTAAAACAATAATTTTAATTTTTTTTTGGTGTGGAAAGTAGTTTAAATGTGTAGAACATAATTTTTTGGAAATAATTACAAAATCTATATCAAAGAAAATCTTGATTAGACAAAAAAATAGTTTAACAAACATTAAAAAAATGATGTAAAGAATTAGGAGTGGACATTGGGATCCTATTTGTTTTTTTCGGATTTCAAATTTTTTTAGTCCTAGATTTTAAATTTCATTTGAGTATTTTAGAAATTTTAGTCAAGTATTATTCGAATTTGGTTCGGTATCTTCATGTTTGAATCAATTATGATATTTGAATAGAGAATCGATTAAAAAATTAAATAAATTTGATATGGTTTTAATATCAATTCTTTGAATTTATAAATTTAAGATCCAATGAAATATTTTGACGATATAATTAAATATTATTTATTTTGATTTGATATTGATTTAGTTCTTTGATACTCAATTTTTTTTATTTTCTTTTCTTTTGGGTCCATTTCTACCAAAGTGATGAGAGTAAAAACGAGTGAGGAAAACGTGCAAAGAGAGGCGCGTGGAGGAAAAAGGAGAGAAAATCAGACACGCCTCTTTACTTATTCTTTTGGAGTTTTGGTGGGCGACACAGAATGTCTTCACTTGGCCGCCCGCTTCCACTTTTTTTTTTGTTTTTTCCAATCTCCTTTATTTTTAAAAATACTACAACAAAAACAATTTTAACTTTTAATTTTTTTAAATAATTCACTCGCCTTTTCTCTTTTTTTTTTTTTAAATTTTGTTAACACAAAAAACATAATGGATTAGCCTGTTGGATTTGTTCATTTGACCAACTCTTCTTTCTTCGAAGAGGTAATCATAATAAGTTTGGCCACATAACAAAATGCCTGATAATTGAAAAAGTGTTTCAAGAGAAACTCCGAAAAGTAAAAGTTTTTAGTCAGACTTGGTTCTTGTGGACCGAGTCATACTTATAAATTCCAATTATCATTAGTTTAAAATAATATAAGACAATGGTCTATACTTTACAGAAACTTACAAGGAGAACGACCCTTAACAAATACTTACTCTACTTCAATATTTTACACTTCTTTAATAAAACTCTCTTTTTTAACCTACTACGATTTTACAATGAACAAGTCCATTTGTTCCTCACGAATAATATCAAGATCTCGACCAACAAGTTTTATTACACAACTAGTAGTAATCTCATACCTTTCTTTAACTTCCATGAAAACTCGAGACATTACTTTCTCCATCAACTCTTTGATGATATCTTTATTACTCTCTGAGAAATACACAGCCGCTAGTAATTGTTCCATGATCTTGGAATCGATTTCGAGCAAGCAATCTGATCTCACATACTTGTCAAAATATTCTTTTACGCTCTTTTTGATTCTTTCAGCTAGTTCTACAAAATTGAAAGGTTTGAAAGGAACCTCAAAGAGACGATCGTGATTCTTCAAATTCATTAACCAAATGTCTGTGTTATCTATTTCTTGTGCCGGAAGGTTCAAATCAAGAACTCCACTACTTGTTCTGTTTAAACGTTTTCCAGTTTCTGGTGTTTCTTTATTCCCATGAGTTTTCTCCAGCTTCCTCTTATTCACCGAGTTTGTGCTTGAAACCGATCTCACATTTGGTAACCTGGACACGGTTTCAATCCATATCTCCACTTGCCTGCCTTTAGCTCTCAAGAGTTTATCCTCAGAATAAGAGGTTCTTGTGCAGGAATCTTCCGGTGAAGATGACGTCAAAATGAATATGGTGTTTCCGATACCGACTTCTCTTCCATGAGAATCCATAAACTTCCCGGTTTCGATAGCCTTTGATAAGCTTATCTGCAGTTTATCATCAGCTTTTTCAATGTTCTCAAAGAAAACCACACAGAAAGGATTCCTACACATCACTTCAAAGATATGATCAACCATTGTCTTTCCTCTCAACAACATGGCGTCATCGCAACCACCCATTCCGTTCTCCGCAGCACCAAGATCAACGGCCATAAATCTGTGTTCGCTTTGATACACAATCTCAGCAAGCACATGTGACAGTTTCCTCTTGCCTACTGTATCAGGTCCAACCAGATTGAGCCAGACATCTCTTCTAGTGCTATTCTTAAGCGGTCGACACAATGCACAGCTGATAACTCTACAAGCTTCTTCTTGACCTAGAACCCTATCGGTTAATCTTCTATAAATAATCTTGAAATTCTCTGCGTTGAGATCCCTCGGATTATCTAAGAGAGAGGAGGATGTAGATTTTGGCTGAGCAATACCAGTTCCTCTGGTGGTCGGACAAATCCTNCGGGACAAATCCGCAGATTCAAATCAGTCGTGATCGATTTAGCTGAACCGGTGGATGCAGAAACACTACTCGTGGACTTATTTCCACAAACTGATTCCAACCCTTCATTGGCCTGCACCGAGGAGATGTAAATACACGTTGAAATTAACGTAACAGATAGAATAAAACAATCAACAGAAGGAACTTGTCGTCCAAGAAACTTACTACTTTCACGAGTATGAAAGATTTTTAATAATAGAAGAGAAACTAAACCGACCTTGGCACAAGATTTTTGGTTTAAATCGGTTCTTGACGTCATCTGTAGCCAAGGAGGCAAAGTAGATTGGGTCTGATCAGACACGGTAGAGTCCTTGTTGAAACCGGAGAAGGGTAGTTTCAAGTCAGAAGGAGTTGAGAAGAATCCACCAAAAGGAACAAATGATTCCATCAAACTGTATTCATCTAAGACAATGTTATAGAGAGACATAACACTCATAAAGATCGTTGATATAATGGAATAGACTTGGTTTAGAAGTTAACCTCGACTTGTGGTGAGGCAAAATGTGTCTAAGTGAAGTGATGGTGAGTAACTGCATATCCCAATCTTTCTCCACATTCGGAAACTTCTTCACCATCTTCTCGTAAACTTCATTGCTCGTCGTCGCTCCTATCAACCATATCCTCCTCTCGTGTCTCTTCAACAGCTCTGATACCTGACTCACTATGTAACTCGCTGCTGATTCGTTTCCGTCGCTTTCGGTGAAAACCTTTAGATCTCCGTAATTCAAGACTAATCCAGATCCTGAACTATGATCTGCAAGCTTACCTAGATCGCGAAATCTTGTATCTGTGTAGGTTTTATCGAATTTTACGATAATTTGCTCGGAGATTTCGGTTCCGATGTTAACGACGGTTAAACCGTGGAGCTTCGTTGGTAGAGTCTCGTCGGTTCGGTTTTCCAGTGAGTTTAAGAAGTCAGCTAGTAGACCGTAAGCCGATACACCCACAAGCAGAGGATTCCTACACTTTTCCCTCGTGAAAATCGTGCTGATTCTCCGGTGATCAGAATCTCCTGATAGATTCCGGTTTGGGATAGTGAAACCCCATCGAACCGGGTTCAATTCCGGTCCGATATTTCCGATTACGTTGCAGAGGAACATAGGCTGTTGTTGTCCATGAGGGGATGAATATCGGAGAAGGTGAGGAATGGGTCGGATAATCGATAACTTTAATTCGGAGCTCCGAAAACCAGCTTCACCAAACACCCGACTCACAACCGGATCATCCAAGATTGAGAGAATCATCTGACGAAGCTCAACTTTAACACATGTCTGAGAATTCTTATTCTGCGACATCTCTTGATAAATCCTAAAATTCTCCGGGAGACGTCGCTGGTGAGCTTGAGATCGTTTGATAGCAGCCATGAGAGAGTTCGAGACAGGAGGCTCATCGGATCCGGTTTGACCCGATTGGATCCGATCGAGAGAAACGGCGAGACAGAGATCAAGAGCTTTGAATTGGAGACGAGGAGAATAAGCAGAGTTTCGAACACGAGCACAAGCGTCACGTAGGATGGAAGTTGGGAGAGAGAGCAAAGCAGAGACGGCATGAAGCGACGTCGTTTGAGAATGTCCACGTCGACGCGAGACGTTAACCGCTTCTTCTAACGCGTAGGCTGCTTCCGCCGCTAAGCATTGCTTAGCTATGTTCACAGCCGTTGGCATCTTCGGCGACAATACATAAATATACACGAATTTTTATTTTTATTCTTTTTAAAAGCGATATTTTAAAAAATCTTAATCTCAGGTAAAATATTTAAAAAAAAATGAAATGGGAGAAATAAATATATTTATGGAAGGAGAAGAAGAGGAATACTGTTAAGTTTTGAGTGGAGTCAGGAGGTGGGGTCCATGGAGGTACAAAAGTGGGACCCAGAAGGGGACAGGGAAAGTGAGACTTTTGAATCAAACAGAAACAGAGATTCTTTGGTGTTGCTTCTCTTTAGATCATTCTTTTGTTGATATGTGTCTTCAAGTCAATTTATTTTCCTTCCATCAATTTTTGCCTTCTTTCTTGCTCTATTATATTATTTGAAACAGAATATCTTACAATACAAGAACCATAGACACTGGATATCAAAATATCGATTTGAGTTGAGTCGATGGATACATAATATCTTTATGAATTTAATAAAATATAAATATATAGAACACAAAAAAAACCTAACATCGAACAAACATAAAACTCAACCTAACTTGAAAATCTATATTTCTTTATTATAAATTCTTATAATTTTAACCATATATTTATTATATGTCTCCGAAATACTCCTACAAACAAATAAATAAATATTTTGAGATAAAAATAGTATTATAGTTTGTTTTTTCATCCAATTATGACTTAATTTTAACAGTTATCTTTTACAATTTTCTAAGTTATGTAATATAATTCTTAAAATTTATCTGTTTCTTTCTTATTATTTTATATTAATTTTATTCTTTGACTTTAAAATTATGTATAAACTATATTAATTTAATAATGTAAATATTCTAATCAAGTGATAATTTGTTTATTTATTTTAAGATCATATTCATATTTTTTGTTTGTTTTATAGTTTATATTATTCATGTTACAATAATTCATAAAAAGAAATAAAATTATTAATTATAGTTATATTTTTTGTATTTAATTATTTTTTAAAAGAATTCAAAACTTTTTACATCATCTGCTATCTACCGAAAATTCTAACTAATCGGATCCTAGATTCAGAACTAGTTTCTAGTTTTATTTTTTCAAAATATATATATTCAATTTTTACCAAAAAAATCGAAATGATGTAATCTGAAGAAAGAATACCGATGAGTCAATGACATTAATTACCTAAAGATGTAGGGAAGTCGGAGCAAAATATTTGCTGTGTGATCAAGCTAATGAGTCCTTGAACCATCTCTTTTCCGAGTGTGAATTTTCCACTTCCATGCTGAGAAAAATCTTCGTCAATCCTAATCTCTCCTTTCCCTCTCTAGTTAAATTTGACAGTGTTGCTCACTGGATTCGAAGAGCTTCTTCTGATAAGTCTTTTACTATCATTTTGCTCTTAGTTTTTCAGATGTTGGTGTATGTGATTTGGAGGGAACGGAACGCGCAGATGCATACTGGGACTAGAAGGATGCTCGAAGATCTTACAGTCGAAATTTATGATAC
>OVAO01003131.1:0-11629 GCA_900406285.1 Biscutella auriculata | reverse complement strand
CGCCCGAACGCGACAGAATGACTCGAAGGAGTATGAGTGATAGTGCTGCTTGGGAGGTCATTAATGACAAATCGGATGTTCCCAAGACCAAACTCTGTAAGGTAGCAAGGTCGAAGGCGTTGAAGAAGGCGAAGAAGAGAGCGGATAAGCCTCCGGTTGAAGTGATGGCAGCAAGCTTCTTGGCAATCCCATTCTCGGGAACACTCTTTCCCGATTTGCAGGAACTGACAAGCCCGGGCATCCTGGGGGATGTCACAATGCTTATGGACAGAATAAGACTTAGTAGTATGCTAGGTCAAGGCCACAAATCCTACCAGATATCGATGTGCTGGTTTCTGGCAAGTTTAGAGGTCTATATTGGCGGATCGAATGAGTTGGGAGGAGGTTTTATTAGGTTTCTTGATTAGAACAAGAACATGTACTGGGCTTCGTTCAAGCTGATGTCTGATGTCTACAACTTTCCTTTACAACGACTTGATCAACAATACTTTGGGTCAAGGAGATTATGAAGCAGGAACGACAAAAGCCTCTACCATCTGTAATCCAGTTGTTCGCTACATTCAGAGAATACTTGCTAACTCCTTCTATTACAGGCGTGAGCAAGGAGCGATCTACTTGGGAGAGATGCGGTTTATACGCCACGGAGTAGGCCCTATTCTCAGACAATACTGGGATTTTACCTGATGTGATCGTGGCAAGAAACATGGAACCTGAAGGAGAGCTTGTACCTGAGCACAATGAAGACGCCTTGGAGGTCCTAGCACCAACATGACCTATCACTCGATCAATGACAAAGAAGCTTATTGGAGCAATGATGCTACTTATGGAAAGTTCGGAAAAACGTTTGAAGCTTGAAGATCATCAATCCATTTACAATTGCATTCAAGCTCGTGATTCACTTTAGAAATACTCAACTTAGTACTCTTTTTCCTGAGTCTGGTTTTGTCCCACTGGATTTTCCGACCAGGTTTTAATGAGGCTAAATTGAGTACTCACAATTGCTAAGTGTGAATCACAAAGCCCAAGGCCCAAGGAGAAGAGACAACATGTTATTCTCCTAAAGACTACATGCATTTTTTACTCATTTGCTTTATGAATTTCGTGGCCCATTTGGTTGCCCTAGTATTTATACTCTTGTTTCTGAAACTTAAAACCCTAATTATCTTTTAAGCAAAAACGAGTTTCAAGCTCAAGATAGCTCTCTCTCAAGTGTGTTGTATCTTGTGAGATCCCTTGGTGTGTCATATCCAAGGTCCTTAGGTGTATCAAGAGTTAATCACCCTCTTGTGGTCCTTTCCATTTCGTCACCTTCCTCCTTTCATCACCATCGAATCATGTCATCCCCAACAGTTCATCATCACGCGTTCATCCCCACGATTTCATCAGTTTTCGAGTCTACCTTTTCTTTTGGATCTTGCTCAAAGTGTGTTCCTTCATAAAGGGAATTGCATCATTACAGATGGGTTCTCTAGGAGAGAAGAGGAAAGACCGAGTATAGTGAGACAATTTTGCGATGAGTTGTTTGAAATTCAGAAGAAACTGTGTTTTATCCGGGAAACATACCTCAACTCAGCTAAGGAGGATGGCTTACACCGCTTTTTGAGCGTTTAGGTGCTCCTCTGGTGGCACGATGATACCTCCTAGGTTTCTGGACCTGAAATACTTACAGAAGTGTCACTTTCTACTTGGAGAGACTCCTAGAGGTAGCTATATCTACTCGTTTCAGAAAGTCTCATGTGATTCAACACATGTACTTCCTCCCAACAAGCAAATCACAAATTTGAGTGTTTTGGCTGACATGGCTTTCACCATTGATGAGGGTGATCTCTTTGATCCCAATGGTCCGGTTAACTACAAGCTTGCTGGCTCCAAGGCTCCTAGAAGACAAAGACGAGTGGTTAGGGAAGCTGATTTTGAGCCCCAGTACGAGCCAACGCCTAAACCTGAGCCAGATATGCAAGTACTATGCTGAGTCACCTACAATGGCTACACAGCCGGGTCTTATGAGAGAGATGGTTGTTGACAACCGCAAGAAATACCGTTGAATAAGGTAACTTATGAGAGAGATGGTTGCATTCATTCGTGTTTTCAAGAAAGAACTTAAGCGTCGTAACTCTCGATCATCGATTTGCTAAGTAGTCTAGAAAAGTCCTGAAGTCCATAACTTTAGGCCCCGATATATAAAAAGCTAAGTCCTTGGTTGTGAAGCCTGATTGCTTAGATTGCTTTCAATTTTATATGAGTCTTAACCTGAACTACAATTAGCATGATCTTTTGTTTCGGTTGAACCTCATGGTTTTTTCTTGTTTAAGTACGAGTTTGAGCAGCTTAGCTGAAACACTCTTGGCTCAACTATGTTATCCTCATCTTAAGGATAATGCCTTTCACCCAAAGCACCCTAGCTCCTACACTTGTGAGTTCTCATTTGCTCTATTCTTTAAGTGATTGATGGTTTTGTAAAAACCTGTAAGTACAGGGAGGGACAATGAAGAATATCTATTCGGGTAGCTAGGTAGATTACGCCTTGGAACTGAATTGGAAAAGCTTGACCAGCTTTAGGACTTGATTTATTCTTGTCATGGGTAGTCTAGGCTTGATTTTTGATGGGATATTTACTGAAAAAGAAAAGAGAAAAAGGGTAGAACAAAATGGATGAAAAAGAAACCAAAGAAAGAAAAGAAAGAAAACCTTAAGAGATTCATGGAAAAATGAAGAAAGGGTTGCTAGATTCTAAGTAAAATAGAAAGAAAGAAAAAGGGGCTAGTGCAAAAAGAAAAGAAACAATCAGAGAAAGAAAAGCCTCAAGAATAAAAAGAGAGAAGAGTCTAACAATGAAAAAGAAAGGAAGAAAAAATATTTTAAGGTAGCATAAGATTGGTGAAGAGCTTGAAAGAAAAGTAAGATCGAGTAGACTTAGGTGCAATTGGTTGGGGATGAATGGATGTTCGAATTTGTATGCCCCATTGCTCTTTGTCTTACTTGATTTTGCTATAACCCCTTCACTCCGCGAGAGAAACCAAATTACAATCAACCTTCATGCCATGAGTGGAACCTTCTTCTTCGCATTGGAATCCCCTTCTTACCGAACCGATTGAGAACCTTGTGTTTACATTTGATCATGTTTCACTCCGGCTTAATTTGAATGTTAGGAAAGCATGATAGGTTTAGATAGGTGAATCGCTTTGGCTTGGTAATAATGATGGATGGTGATATTGCTTGGATGATGCAATGAGTAGTTATGATAAGTTTAAACGCTCTCATTGGTGACTTTTTGTTCCTGAGTTCTTGTATTTCGAACCTCAACCTTGGGCTTAGAATTTTTTTCGCTTGAGGGCAATCAAAGTCTAAGTTTGGGGGAGTTGATGTGTGCATATTTTGGCAGATTTAACATTCGGTTTTCATTCGTTTTGATCTAGTTTAGGATGCATTTTAGAGTCTCTAGGTTGCATTTGTATGGTTTCTATCATTTCAGGTGCATATAAGGAAAATGAGAAGAACTGAGCAATCATGGAGCGTTTTAGAAGCAAAAATGGCTATGTCCCTGGAAAACCATCCACACTGGCCAAGACTGCCGATCAAGCCAGAATGGTGGAACGCAACCAGGGCGATCTGAAGGAAGACCGTCGGTCAGTGCACACCGTTGCAAAACATCGCCAGTCACGTGCATCGGTCAGCACTGACCGCCGAGCCTGAATCATATGGCAAACGACCACCGATAACGTGCGCCGGTCTGCACTGACCGGCGGAGACCCCGACGAATAGAATATTCCAAGAGTTATTCCCTTTGTTTGAGTAAAAATTTTGTCCAATATAAATAGGGAGCAAGAACAAAAACCATAGGAGTCAGTTTTCTCTTTTCTAGTTTTTCCTTTAGTTTTCTATCTCAAATTCTTGTTGTGGATTACTAGCTTATTTCTACTGCAATTTTAGTTATGATCTTCATTTTCACTTCTCCGCTTTATTTTTCATCCCTCACACCATAAACAGAAACTCTCCAAGTGTTTTGTTCATGATGTGTAAGTAGTCTTTATAGCTTATGGATTAGGGTAGATCTGGGTATATCTCGAGCTCTTTTGATGTTTAGGATTGAATAGAATATGCTTTCTTCAAGATCACCTCATCTATGAACTTAGGGAATTTCACGCCCGAAAGGTGTTCAATGAAATTCCCCAACCAAATGACCTTGATGTTTATTGATTCTTTCCAAGGGATTGTTTAAGGATTGATAGATTATTGCATAGGATTGTACTCATTGCTTCTTAATTGTGTGATTGGCCAAGAGATTGTGTGATTGCGTTTTTTGGAAATGGATTTTTATCACGAGAGTGAGTTAACCTAGAATTGAGGTCCTTAGACATAAGACTACCTAGATTGTGAAAGTGAACATCATTAGTAATCAATTATCTGTCCATTTCGATTACCTTGATCCATATGCTTGTTTTAATTATTGAATTTATACTTTCTTCGGTGTCATTGACTTTTGGTTGACTTTTATACTCGCTTTATTTCAGTTTAATTACTTAATTAGGATTGTTAGTGATTGACATACCCTATCGATTTTAGCTAGACTTAGTAAACCCGTTTTAGATCTAATGCGCTATCAACACCTGAGATTGGTTCGACAACTCTACTCACTACTATATCTACATTGATAAACCCTTAGAAAGCACCTGAAAACTTAAGATTATCAACAATATCATCATAAAATAAATCAGCCGCTCTGAGTAACTTAGCTGTATCAGACAAAAACTAGGATCAAATTGATAAACAATCCAAAGTCTGAGGTTAAATTGATCGAATTGATAAACATCAACTATGATCAAATTGATAATAATCTAACGGCTGAAGAGTAAACCAGAATAACTCAGTCGTAACAATAACTTAAGTCTGTCGTTAAAGTAAAGTTAAACTCCGTAAATCAACCGCTAATTTATTACCACAATAAATCAGCAAACTAAACCCTATACTCTATATAATATTAGCACATGAGCAACAATATCATCAATAATATTTTAAAGATTAACCATATACCTTAAATAATAATATAATATTACAAGTTGAGATGTTTGATTATGCAGCTATGACGGCCTACTAGTCAGCTATTAATGTCTTATTAGGCAGCTATGATATGTCATATCAGTTGGGAAAGTATGTCTTTTTCGCTATAGATGTAAGAGAACAGGTTGGCACTAATATCGAGTAAAAATGTAACGCGGTATTTTCGAATTTCATTTTTAACGGATGAGTTAACTAGTTTTTATTTATATCCTGGCTGAGGCATGAGACAAGGTTATTCCATAGGTCAGCCAGCTTATAAGATATTTTGTTAACCCGTAAATCCGCCGTGAAAAGCATCTTTAGTTTCTTTTTTTATCTGCTGCCATTGATCTTAATCAATCAAACAGATAAGATTATTCCAGCCTCTAATTTATTTTTCTCTCCCTCTTTGTCTTCCCTCTCTTCCTCTTTATCTTTAAAAGGAGATTCGTTTCTTCCTCATAATAAAAAAATCCTTATTCTGGACCGTTTCTTACCTAGACTCTTTCTGTTGTCTTTTCTCTCGCCTCTCGCCTTCTCGCCCTACCTGCAAAAGGGCTTTCTTATGGAGTCTGATAATGGCATCTCTGACATACTGCTCGAGCACAACTCAAAGGTTAAAAGGAATCGTAGGCCGATAGAACAGTCTACAAAGACACAAACGCTAAAGCTCCATCGACCACTCAGATCCAATTCTGTCCACAAAATTTTATATTCATGGACTTGATGATTCCATTATTTTACGGAAATATAATTTTGGTGCACAGAACTCGATCCGAGTCGTCGATGGAACTTTGTCGTTTGTGCGTTATGTAGATCGTTTGATTGGCCTTCGATCCTTTGTAACCTTTCGAGTTGTATTAATGAAATATCATTTGCTATCTCTTTGCTTCAATACACAGCAACTCAGCCAAATTTATAAAGTAAATCACGATTAAACTAGAAATATGTCGTGTAAGACAAAATTCATATCCGTTAATCAGCCGTCCAGATTATCTTAGCCATAATTAAACCATAAGCGAGCCCTTAACGAAATAATTATACACCGTAAATCAGCCGTGAATAGCAACTTTCATTTCTTTTTCTTAGTCGCCGTTGATCTTAATCAATCGAACGAATAATGAAATTCTAGTTTTTAGTCTCTTTTTTCTATTCTCCTCTTTGTATTCTCCCTCTTCCTCTTCGTGCTTACTATTCAAAGCCCACACAAAATCTTTTTCTCCCAAAACATTGTCGTTTAGCCGTTTATACTTTACTACTGAAATATGATGATTGGAACCGTTTATGCACAGTTGACTCAGTCGTAACAAATCTAATAACTCAGCTGTTATAATGTAATAAGTTAGCCCTAATAACATTACATTATTTTTCGAAAATCATCCATCAAAAGTTTATTGTCGTAATATGATGATTGGAATAAACTATTAGAACCTAGCCGTAACAACTATAATAAATGAGCTGTATATTATTTAAATATAACTCAACCTTTAAAAGAATACGTCTGATTATTAATTAATTTTGAGAAAACATGAAAATCGTTTAAATAACCTAACTAATAATAATAACATACATTGTTGAGATGTCTTATTACGAGTCTAAGATGATTGTACCTTAGAGAGGTAGAGTACGTCTAAGCATTAATAACTCATGAAATGACAACTACTAATATTAATTAAAACGTTATCAGTAATTCACTCTAAATAATACATAATGTCCTATTACCTGGCTATGATATCTTATCACACAACTATTATGTCGTATTACGAAGCAAATGAGGTCTTATTACTTACCGCGGTAAGTAATTGAAACACTATCGTTTAGCCGTTTATAATCTACTGCTGAGTTTTGAGACAAAGTTGACTCAGTCGTAACAACTCTTATAACTCAGTCGTTATAACATGTAACACGCTTAAATAACCTAAATAATAACTCATTCAATGACATCTATTAAAGACGTAGTTATAGCGACCTTTCGTGTTGAAGAAGGGTGTATAAAATGGGACCAAGGGTTCACATCTCTCAAGCAGTTAATAAGAAAAATGGCGAAATGTATTGTCGATAACAAGTCGACCCATGTTACTACATATAGCTACGATGGATGATAGAACCGTCAGATTCATAAACAGACTCATCAACGACTTCATAAACGGAAGTGGAGTTCAAGAGTGAAGGTAGTGGTGGACCACTCCGGCTGAAGTATCGGTTTTGGGGGAAGGAGCACTCCGGCTGATGGCATGACGCGGTACTCCGATGCCACCGGTCGTGGGACCGCTGTTTCTGAAAATGCTCAATTTCCCGCAACCGCCACATAATGATGGATCGAGCTGTATCACAATGTCGTTTGCTACTAGAAGGACCTTCAAACTGGAGGACCATAAGAGAATCGAGGATACAATCAAAATGCCTCAGGACATTCTCAAGCAGATTGAAGACAGAAGAATAATTATATTAAGCTTTTTATTATGTATTGTTTGTTTTGAAGTGCCTTTTTACATGGTTCGATCGGCTTTCAAGCCTTTGTTAATTCTTTGACAAGTCTTAATGAAGTATCATTTTGAGTATGTATTTGTTTCAAAACACAAGAAACCTTATAAACAATGATTAAGCTAAGCTGTAACGAATACACAATTCAGCCGTGTAAGAAAGAAAGCAAACATAACTTAACCATAGAAAAAAGAGCCAGCCATCTCAATTATAATAACAGCCGTAAGACAATGTTATAATCCAAATTAAGCCACTTATGAGTAATTCAGCCATCTCAACTATAATTACAGCTACACAATATTATAATCCTAACTCAACAGCTGATGTAAACACAAGTCAGCCGATTAAGAAATATTTATGTTGGTTCCGTGAATTTTATGTAAGTTGTTTAAGTTATGACGGTTCCGTATAATTTATGTGCTTGTTCAAGAAATATTTCTCTTGTTTCAAGAAATATCTAGTTTTTTATTTACATCGTGACTGAGGTATGAGAGAAGGTTATTCCACAAGGTTATAAATCACCCGATTCTTTAGACGACAAGCATTTTGTAAAATATAAATCACAAGCTCTCTCTCTTCCTTGCTTCCTTAGTATCCCGACCACTTGAACGTTTCTAGACTCGATAATATACATTTACGAACGGTACTTGGTTGATTCCAGTGAGCTTGATAAGTCCTTCGATGGCCCTGAGTTTAAATATAAGAATTAGTGTCTTAAACAACAAAACCTTAGTAGATTATCGAAGAATCTTACATCTATTGTGAAGAACTTTAGTTCTCGTAAGTTAGGAGAAACTTTGAGCAACTGGAAAAGAACATTCTTGTATGTACAAAACCAACATCAACCCCAACCTGCACAGTGAGTATTAGACTCATTTACAGAAGATTCTATAAATGTTATATAAGGCTTAATGTGGAATGATAGGCATAATGTCAAACGTCTAGCTGATTGAATCGAACCGAAAAGTTTAACAAACAAGCTAAAAGAAACTTTGAGAAATGCCTCCTTCAACTTAGGCATATTCGTCAAAGTGTACATATGCTCAAAANACAAACTCATCCAAGTCGTAAGTTATACAGAGTGATAAACGTTGTAAAGATGAGACTCTAACTATCATCTTTCCCCCATCGGCAAATTCATACACTGATAGTTCTTCAAGAAGAGGACAAATATATAACAGCCATGGAAGAGAATCATTATCGTCACAACTCACATCCTCAAGTCGCAAAGTTTTAAGAGAAGGAAGACAACATATGTGAGGAACATCCATATAAATGACTCCATAGAGTTTCAAGGTCAAGAGAGATTTGCAAGTATACAAGCTACTCGGCAATATATCACCCCCATTATCAGGAGAATGAAAATATCTAGCTCACGTACATCACGAGAAACTGCAAATTGAACCCACGTTTTGACATCTTCGAGCTCCATATCTAAGCAAAACAAGTGGAGACTGAATCTTTCTATAACATGAGCTCTATATAATGGCAAATTTTTCATAAGAAAACAATGTAAGCTCTCAGACTCATATTCATGTGTATTACTAAACTCTAGGTTAGGCAACCACATCCAAAGAAACTGCAATTGTTCAGACAAAATCATAGTTGTTGCAACAACTTTTGTTGGAAGATAAGATAATATCTTAATCAACAATTCATCAGACAACTCACTGATATTTCCCATCCCTTATATTATACTAGTACTGTCTAAAGAAATTTCATGTAGCAACAAAACGAAAACCCTTAAAAGAACAAAAAAACCAAAGAGAGAATTTTAAACAGTGGAAGAAGAAGAACTAGAATAGCAGAAGAGGTGCGAGTGACGTTTTTAACTGAGAGAGATGATAAAAATGAGGATTTAGCCTTTTTTAGATCTTTCAATCGGCCTTCAGGTCTTTGTAATCTGTCACTGTCTTAATAAAATATCATTTCTATATCTTTGTTTCAATACACAACAAATCAGCCATAATTAAAATAAAACTCAGCCGTAGTAGACAGACAAATATTAAATGTAAATCAACCGCATTGTAAGACAAATCAGCAATGATGTCCTATTACGTAGCTATATATGTCTTATCACATGTTCTCCTTTCCAAGTTAACAACATGCAAAGACTCCCCCGTATGTAACTTGAATGTGAAGAACATTGATAATTAAATCACAACTCAGCCTATCAGACAACAACTAGGATCATATTGATAAACAATCCAACGTTTGAGATTAAACCAGTCGTCGAAGAAAATATTATTAGCCAAAAATAGTAAATATTAGAGAATTAGCCATAATTCGTAATTACGATGCTATGATGAGTTACTACGTCATCGAGGTAGAGTACGTCTAAGCATTAATAACTCATTAAATGACAACTATTAATATTAATTAAAACGCGGCTAAGAAATTATTAGATAACCATTATGTCTTATCCCATAGCCATTATGTCTTATTACGTCAGGTAGATGACCTATTTACGTGGTTATAATGTCTTAACACACAACTATTATGTAAATATTATAAGGCAAATGATATTTTGTTACGTCAATGTTACCAAGGTTTGGAAAATTTTGTACAATTAATCAGCTGTAAAGAGTAACTTAGCAATAATAAAACTAGAAGTCAACCATAATCAAACCCATAACACAGTCATATCGCAAAACAATCAAATTATGATACGACTGAGTTATGCCAAGTTATCAAAATATGACATGTCAATGCAATATGTCCATGATAAGATGGGGTTTGTGTAGTGTTGAGTGGTTGCTTATCAATGAAGTATGGGTAAGATGGGTGATAGGATTGTCGAACCAAATCGGGGGTAATTAACTCACAAATCCTATTGTAGATTTTACTAAGTTTAGGCAAACATCTAGGGGTTTGTTCTGTCACTAAAAAATCCTAAGAAAACAAATAAATTAAAGCGATAAACTAAATTGCAATAGAAAAATCAGAAATAAAAGCAAACTTATAGATTAGTGGGGATCGATATCGGTAGAAGTTTTCATGCTAGATTGGTTTACTAACTACCCTTGGTTTATTCTATGTCTAGGAATCTCTAAACTAGACTAACTCACTCTCGTGATGGAAGCCCCTTTTATAATCCTACCATTACAAAAATCTCTTGGCAATGAAGTATGACTAGAAAGCATTAAACAAAATTCCATACAACAATTAGCCAATAACTTAAACAATCCCTTGGAAAGAATCGACTAACAACCTATTCATTCATTCGAGAATTCTATCAAGAACCTCTCAGGTGATAAATCTCTCAGGGATCTAGATTAGGTTAGCTACTCCTATTCTAGCATTAAGTGCATGAATAAATTGAGAATATTATTTCTACTATAGATCTAAACCATTTCTAGCAATCAAAATCTATCGATCTAACCCCTAATCCATAAGTTTATGAAAACTACTCACAACTCATACCTAAAACACTTAGAGAGTTTTTAGGCATGATTTGTGAGAGGGATTGAGATTAGAAACAAAGAATCAAAACAAGAACAACAAGAAAAACAAGAACAATCGTATAAAATAAAATGTCATAAAATAAAAGTACCAAAATTTTCTCTCACAAATGAGATCTAAACTTCAAAACCTAAGAAAAACTTGGAATCGGCCGAGCCTCCGCCGGTCAGTGCAGACCGGCGGGCTTGACCGGCGTCCCTTGTCTAGTGCTCCCTACGCGGGCATCGCTGGTCAGTGCTCACCGGAGTGCTCACCGGCGGGCCTGACCGGCGGCCTTCCTCCAGATTTCCCGGCTCGAGGTTCGCCGGTCAGTGCTCATCGGCGGGTTTGATCGGCGGTCTTCCTCCAGGTCTCGCTGTTTGACGTCCACCGGTCTGGCCTAACCGGCGTGAAAGGAAATGCCGAGACTTAGCCGTTTTTGCTTGTATTTGCTCCATATTTGCTTGGTTCCTCTCCTTTGCTTCCTCTGCACCTGAAATGATGAAANTCCGTAATTGCTTGGTTCCTCTCCTTTGCTTCCTCTGCACCTGAAATGATGAAAAACGTGCAAATTCAACCTAGAGACTCTAAAACGCATCCTAAACTAACAAAAAATGAATGAAAATCGAGGGGTAAAACCGGTAAAATTCACACTCATCAACTCCCC
>OVAO01003128.1:0-11632 GCA_900406285.1 Biscutella auriculata | reverse complement strand
GTTTGGTGTGAACTAACATTGCAATAAGCTGTATGTTTCTCGTAACTGTCGTATTGCTATTGTTACCACAATGTATACCTTGTTGTATCTTTATGAAACAATAGACTTTTCGTGATTCCTGACCTCAAAATATCACATAGTAATTCTTCAGTCTTCGTGTTAGTGTCGAGTATCCTTACAAAGCCCAATCAGTGATTAAAGAAAGACCAGAATTTTGAAGGATCTGTTTGAGCAAAGTAAAGTCCTATACTGTTGGAGCATGGATCCGCTGGCAGATAACTTTTTACCAGTTGAAACTGAACCATGTTTCTGTGCTAACATAATGCGAAAAGTTTTGAAGATAGACTTCCAAGAAAAGAGATTTTAGTTGAAGATCATGGAGATGAAAGTGAAACTGAATATGATTGTTGTGGCCTGAATTTCTATGGCATCAGTGTCCACCAGTATATTAAATAAGTGGGCCTTTACACAATCAAAACCCATTTGTTGCTCGAAGGAGTCATGTCCTTTATAGGATCCCACATCGATGGTTTAATCACTAGAATAGCTATTTATATAACTCTCGGTGAGCTACATTGGTCACGATCTTACTTGAACAGCATCTGTTCTATAGGCTCGTATCTTTGTATCCTTGGTTTCTAAGAAAACAGGCCCTTGGAGCGTGATTCCTGGTGGATGATTCAAGTCCGTGCGATTGGAGTGTGATTAATGTCTAAGATCATCTTTAAGATGCCTCGGGTGCTGTAGAAGATCATTCTGTTATTTGAGTCATACTTTGATAATATAGAAGATGAGGTAATTTGATTGATAATAATTACTTTGAATGGTTACAACTCATATAGACATGTACATAGAGACCTAATTACTCTACTTTCCTTAATACGCCCCCTCAAGATGGAGGGACGGGAGTCACACCAATCTTGGAGTTGAGATTAGTGAAGTGAGATCGAGAGAATGGCTTCGTTAGAGCATCAACGAGCTGATCCTTGGTTGATATGTGAGAGACACAGAGGGCACCTGATTGGATCTTGCTGCGGACGAAGTGATAATCGATGGCGATGTGCTTCATTCGTGAGTGAAAAACTGGGTTGGCGCAGAGGTACGTTGCCCCGATGTTGTCGCAGTAGATAATGGGAGAAGCTGGAATAGTGAGACCGAGTTCTGTGAGTAGAGACGTGACCCATGTAAGTTCAGCAGCAACGTTAGCGACTGCTCGGTATTCTGCCTCGGTTGATGAGCGAGCCACGCCACGTTGTTTCTTGGACGACCAAGGGAGAGGGGTTTAACCAAGATAGACTATGTAGGCATTTGTGGAGACGCAGTCGGTCGTGTCTCCGGCCTAGTCAGCATCTGAATATGCGTGAAGCGTGAGTGGTGTGTTAGCTCGAAGAAGAATACCATGGTCTGTCGTGCCAGCAAGATAACGAAGGATTCGTTTTGCTGCTTGCCAGTGTTGGTCGGTTGGTTGGTGCATAAATTGTGAGAGGCGATTCGCAGCATAGGCAATGTCCGGTCTGGTAAAGGAGAGGTACTGCAAGCTTCCAATGACCATACGAAACTCAGTGGGATTTTCTAGCGGGACACCGGATGATACTGTGAGCTTCGGGGTAGGAGACATCGATGTTGAGACTAGTTAAGAGTCCAACATTTTTGTTTTATTGAGCAGGTCACGGATGTACTTTCGTTGCATGAGATGAAGCCCCTGAGAAGATCGAGTTGCTTCAACACCAAGAAAATAGCTTATATCACCGTGGTCTTTGAGGGAGACGCGATCTGAGAGAGCTTGGATTTCGTTGTCGATTGCTGAATTGGCACTGCTTGTGACAATGATATCGTCAACGTAAACCAATAAATAGAGTATGTTCAGACCTTGGCGTTTGATGAAGAGGGAAGCATCAGTGAGAGAGTTGGTGAATCCAGAGGCAAGGAGATAACCTTTGAGTTCCTCGTACCTGGCACGAGGAGCCTGCTTGAGGTCGTACAGTGCCTTCTTGAGACGGCACACGTGATGCGGTTGATCTTGATCGATGAAGCCAGGGGGTTGGGCACAATAGACTTCTTCTTTTAGTGTGCCTTGAAGAAAGGCGTTGTTGATGTCAAGCTATCGGATTCGCCAACCTCGACTTACAACAACTTGGAGCACCAGGCAAATCGTAGTAGACTTGATGACGGGGCTGAAAGTTTTTGAATAGTCCACACCGTACTGTTGATGAAAGCCTCGCGCGACAAATCGAGCCTTGTGTCTATCGAGAATACCAGTGGGAAGATATTTGAGCCGGAATACCCATTTTGTGCCGAAAATATTTTGATGATCTTGCGGAGGGACGAGCTCGTAGGTATCATTGCGTGTAATGGAGTTGATCTCCTCGCACATTGCACGGCGCCACTCTGGGATTTTCAGCGCTTGAATCATGGTAGTTGGTTCACCAGGTTTGTATTTTGTTGCGGAGAAGGAGAGTTTTGTAGTAACTGGGCCTTTGGATCTAGTGGAGTAGGGGTGTGGATCTGGGCCAGAGGGTGTTAAAGATTTGGTGGGCCGAGCTCTTGGTGATTTACTGGGCCTGGAATGGAAGAGGTAGTGGGCTCAATGTGGGTTACGGTGATAGGAGGATTCGTTGGATTTGTATCGGGTCGTGGTCTCTTTTGGTGACGAGCATAGGTGCGAAGCGGAGGCTCAGGTGGAGGAGCCGGAGCCGATTCTGATTGCGGCTGAGGCGGGATTGATGATGGTGTCGGAGCCGGAGCCGGTTGTGTTTGCGGCAGTGGGTGATGCAGAGGCGAAGACTGACGAGATTCCCTGACCGTTGGGTGAGGATCGGAGCTCGAGGACGTCGGTGACAAGGGCAGCACTGTGACGAGTGGCAGAGTGACCGAATGAGGTTCGAGAGTTTCTGGGGAGGGTTTTGTTGTTGGAGTGGTTGCAAAGGGAAAAATGCTCTCGACGAAAGTAACATGGCGCGATGTGTATACGCGTCCAGTGCTTGAGTCAAGACAGTAGTAGGCACTTTGCGCCAGAGAATAACCGATGAAGATGCAAGCTGCTGACTTAGGTCCGAGTTTGTGAGAGGAGTACGGGCGGAGCCAGGGAAAGACGTTCTGAGCTTCAAATAGTTCGGAGGAGAGCCGAACAGTTTGAGATAAGGAGAGGCAGAGTCGAGAACAGGCGTTGGCATCCGGTTGATCAGATAGACGGCAGTGGCGAAAGCATAAGGCCAATATTGAGTTGGGACGGAGGCTTGCGAGAGAAGGGTCAAGCCGGTTTCGACAACATGTCGATGCTTGCGTTCCGACACACCGTTGTGTTCGGGTGTGTGGGGGTGGGGTGGTGAGGTGAGAAATGCCTTGGCTTGAGAGGAATGATCGGAGGGCGATGAATTCTCCGCCATTATCGGAGTAGAGCGTTTTGATGGTGTGAGGAAAACGGTTCTCGACTAGCGGTTTGAATGCAATAAAGACATCTCTGACATCTGACTTTTTGCGGAGAGGGTACAACCAAGTATACCGAGTGAAGTGGTCGACTAGAATAAGGTAGTATTTGAAGTTGTCATTTGAAATAATTGGGGAGGTCCACACATCTGTGTAAATGTATTCAAGGGGTCCACACATCTTCTTCTAGAAGCTCACTTCTCCTCTGATGAAATCAACTCGGCGTCCTGATTTCATCTGACACCTGATTTTGCTTCTTCAGTCTCCCCCTTTTTAGCTTATTTGATACTCAAGCATCCAAGGTTCTCTTACGCCTGTTTCCTACCAACAGAGTCCAAGCATATCCGTAGAACCTTCTTTCAACACAGAGTAACACTCAAGATAGCTCCCCCATATTGTCTTACTTCTCTGTACTCACGTCTTCAGACTTCATAGAGCGAAACTAAGACATCTCCCCATGTTTGACTGCATAACTAAGTTTAAAACATCAATGACGGATAGAAGAGAAAATTTTCTGCATCTTGCACATCCTGAAGCACTTTGATTGCTTGTAGCATTGCTGCTCTCAGCTCATCTTCAGGAGTTTGCTTCCTGGTTGTTCATGCCTTAGGCTGCTTCTTCTTGCCCAGAGATTGACTTAACCTCTTCTGTAAAGTCTACCAGATGTTGAGCATTTAGTAGATCAACTTAACCGACTTTTACGCTTTTTCTACTTGAGAGGAACTCCACCATCTCATTGATATGTTGTGTTTTTAGCCGTTTTTAGGATTCGTTTTCATTCATTTTTCATTAGTTTAGGTTGCATTTTAGAGTCTTCTAGGTAGCATTTGCATAGTTTTGGTATTCAGGTGCAAGAAGAGATCAACTCAGGAAATGGATCAAATATGAAGCAAAAAAAACTGTGAGCATGATTGGAGCACCCATACCGGTCATCCACCCCGGTGCCCTCACCAGTGCAGACCACGTAGATCTGGCGGCAAATGAATTCTAGACACAAATCCTGAGCGCCCACACCGGTCACCATACCAGTCAGATTGTGACCGGTCTAACATTCGCAGTCACCATACCGGGTAGCCTGACCGGTCCAGGCTCCCAAACTCTGTTTTTGAAAGTCATTTTAGGCATTTCGGAGAGAGTATAAATAGGAAAAAAACCCTACTCTCATACCATCTTACCTTTTCTCTTAGTTTTTTCATAACTCTCTCTATCTCTCTTTGAATCTTTGGAGAACTTTGTAAAATCTTTGAGTATTATTGCATTTCCCTTCTTAATCTCTTCTCTTTTATTGATTTGATCATGGTTAAACATGAATCTCCTTTGAGATTTTGTGTTGAAACCATGAGTGAGTAGTTTTCTTTCTAAGTGAATGGGTTAGGTATATTAGGGTGATTGGTGATTGATTATGATGCTTAGGGCTTAGATTTTTAATAATTTTCTCTTATTGGATGTGTTTAATGCTAGAATAGGATTGATCACCTTGTTCTAGAACTTAGACAAATTATCGCCCGAAAGGTGTTCGATGAAATGTTTGAATGAATCTTTTAAGAGCTAAATGAGGCATAACCAAGGGATTGTGCTAGGATTGTTTAGTAATTGCATAGACTTGATCACCCGAGTCGATTACCTTTTCCCATTTGCTTAGTTTATCTTTGATTTCAAGTTTAGTCGGTTGTGTTGACTTTTGTGCTTTGCTTTTTTTTAGTTAAATTGTTTGCTTAGGATTGTTTAGTGACAAAAAAAATCCATTATTAACTTAGACTAGATGAATTATCTGTAGTCCTAGTATGTGATTCACTCCCGAATTGGTTCGATATTAAACCCTCTATACTACATTTGATTAATAAAAGGGAAAAATCCTTTTATCAAATTGGCGCCGTTACCGATTCGGGATTTTGATTTGCTATTAGGACTTTGAATTTGTTTTGGACTAAGTATTTCTATTTCTTTTACTAATTTCTCTACTCTCTCTATTTTGACTCTTCAGGTACATTAGAGAGTCATCATGACAGAGATCGCTTCGCTTCATGTGAAGCTTGATCACTTAGCAACATATGGAAACCACCACGACTATCAAATGGGATTTCACTACCAGCATCCCATTCCCATGCCAATACCTCAAGACTACTTCCCACCCGGGCAACAATACCATCCCAAAGAGGACCAAACTGTCCAAATGTCGAAGCAAATCTTGGAAGATCAAAACCATATTGCCCTTGATTTCAATGCATTCAAGTAGGAAATCCATGCCAAGATCGATAACGTCTACATCTCAATACCAAGTTTGAAGGTTTGGCCTCCCATATGAAGAATGTAGAAAACAAAGTGGCTGCACTTGCCTCTCATTTGACAGTTCTAGATAACAAAGTGACCCAATTTTCCTCCACTTCCAAGCAACTAATGGGCCAACTACCGAGCAAAGCGGAATCTACCACCTTGGAGTATGCCAACTACATCTCCACTTGAGTTCTCATCGAGGACAATGAGAAACTTGGTAGGGGGGGGGTGAGCATATCGATAGATGAAGACCAAAGAAAAGAAAAACTTGCTAGTGAGAAGGATGCCTCTCCAAAAGCTTCAACCCATGAACCGCTTCCCTATGTGCCTAAACTCCCATCTCCCGGTCACCATAAGGAAGTACTCATTAAGGAGTATAAAGCTCGGTTTGATGAACAAATGAGGGAGTTCCCAATGATGAAGAGAGCCACCATCGATGGCCAAACTTTTACTGTGGTTGAGCTACCCGATGAAGACTTGAAGGCACCCATCGAGAAGCTCGACAATACTCATCCTATCACATATGGGCCAACCAAACACGATAATCCAGGGAGTTTTACCATACCTTGCACCCTAGGCTCTTTTACTTTTAAGAACTCCTTGTGTGCTCTAGGTTCTAGTGTAGGCATCATGCCACTAGCAGTTGCTAAGAAACTTGGATTTGACTATTTTGAACCTTGCAGGTCCTCTCTGATGCTAGCCGATAAGTCTATGTGTAAACCAGTGGGTATGCTGAGTAATCTCTCAGTGAGAGTAGAGAACGTCGAGGTTCTAACTAACTTTATGGTGGTGGAATTGGAAAACCAACCTAAGGATCCACTTCTTTTGGGAAGGCCGTTCCTAGCAACAGCTGGGGCGAAAATCAAAGTCAAGGAAGGAATCATCAAGTTGGATCTGGGTGGTGGTCGGGTTGAGAGTTATTTCACCAAGGCGGTGAGATATAATGATGTTATTTGTGCCCAAACCTTATCTGTGGAGCTTATAGATGATTCACCCGATAAGCAATTGAAGGAATCACCTAAAGATGAGCCAATTGAAACCAAGGTTAAGAAAAATACTAGCAATGGTAAGTCTAGTCAAGATGAAAAGTGGACGGAGCTCAAAAGAGCCATGTTGCAAACGATGGAGAACCTCAAAGCCCAAAACGTTTCAAACCTCAAGACCATTGAAGAGCTTCAGGAGAAGTTCACCGTGTTTGAGAGGGGTTTCAAACCGCCTTGAGGAGGAAGACAAAGTCAAGCTTAGTGACTTAAAACAAGCTCACTTGGGAGGAAGTCCCATGATTATCCTTTGTATATATCAGTTTAATTTCGTTTTTCGTTTGAACTTAAGCTGGATTTTGGGAGCATGAAATCTTTTGTTTTTCCTTTGTAGTCTGAACCTCTTGCAGGTATTACAGATATCTAGGCCGCTCAATGGTCGATTTCCACCGATACTGAGGTCGGTGATTGGCAAGGATCAAACAAGAGGCAAAGCGGCTACAAATGAACTGATTCGGGAACCCGGTGTGATTGGACCAGTCAAGCAGTCTGGTCGGTACACACCGGTAAAAGTCCATGAGAGGATTTCTTGGAGCTTATACCAGTCATCATACCGGTCTAATTGGACCGTTACACCTTTGGCGTGACGTGGCCCGATCTCCGTACCGGAGGAAACTCAGACCGGTGTCGATTCCCGAAGACTCATCCCGGTCATGCTCCACACCGGTCAATCATTCGTGAGACGCGTCCCGAGCAGCATACCCGTCAACCTGACCGGTATGAGGTAACCATTATGCACCTTTGTAAATATGCATATTTTTGTCTTCCCTTGTTTTCGGTTCTTTCTCCTTACTTGGATCCCACATAGACTGTATGATTTAAGTTTGGGGGAGGAACCATATTTTGTTAATCTTGTTTATTTTGTCTTGTTTTCTTTGTTTGAGTCATTATGCATTGTTAATATCTATGTTTCATAAAAACCAAAAAAATCAAAAAATTCATAAACTCAAAAAGATTTGGTTTTCATTCCGGTTTATCATGTAGTTTACATTCATTCTAGGATTCATTTTCAAAAGAGAACCGAAGCACCTAGGATTCCCGATCATCGATTCTAGCTTAGTAGTCTCGAAGCATCTCAAAGTCTTTTGCTTTTGATCTTGATGCCTAAAAAGCTTTGTCATTGGTTGTTGAAACCTGCTAGTCTATTGTTGCTTTCATGATATTAGACCTTAATTTGAATTCTCAATTAGCATGATCAATCTCATTCTCTTGTGTTTCATGGCTTTTACCATTTTGAGCAACGAGTTCGAGCTTCACTAATCGAAACACTTTTAGCCCGACTTGGTCATCCTCACTTTTAGGATGATTCCTTCTCACTCGAAGTTCCCCCGACCCAAACACATGCGAGTTCTCATTGCCCATGATTCAGTGATTGATGATTTTGTAAAATCTTGCAAATATAAAGCGCGACATTTGAGAGCATCTATCCGGGTAGCCTAGGTTGAATAGGTATTGATTGTTATTGGAAATGTTTGGGTTTATCTAGACTTGGTTCATTGGGTCTTGAGTAGCTTAAGTTGGTATTACCTATTGATTGGATTGCTTGGGTAGATGAGAATGGAATAAAAGGAAGAAAGTTTAGGATAAGAGAACAAGAAAGAGGCATCATAGTTGTGAAAAGAAAGAACACAAGAAAGAGGCATCATAGTTGTGAAAAGAAAGAACCTTAGGGGATAGTAAAAGAAAAGGATAAAAGAAAGCTTAGCTAGACTCTTGGTAAAATGAAAAGAAGAAAAAGAAAGTTTATGCTCCTTAGGAAGAACGCTTGTGGAAATAGAAAAAAGATTGCTATGAAAAGGAAAGCAAAACAAAAGAAATGAAGAAAATAATAAGAAAGCAATGAAGATTGATAGCCTGGGAGTGATTAAGAAAGAAAAGAAAGAAAAAGAGTCTATCTTAGAAAAAATGAAAAGAAGAAAAGGTCCCTTAAGGTTAGAAAAAGGATTTGGTGTTTTGCTTAGAGAAGTGGTAAGGTTGGGTACATTAGGTGCATATGTTGGGGATTGATGGATGCTCGATTATGTATACCCCAATTGTCCTTTGTCTTACTCGCTTTTACTATAATCCCCTCACTCTGCGAGAGATACCTTGTTACAATCGACCACATTGCCACGATGAACCTTCTCTTTAGCTCGGAATCCCCTTTCTACCGAACCAAGTGAAACCTTGAGTTTGTAATGGATCATTTTTCACCCTTGCTAATTGAATGTAGGGAAGTGGAATAGATTAGTCAAGTGGATCACCATGCTCCGTAATGCGATGGATATTGATATTGCTTAGATGATGATACAAGTAGTTATGCTAAGTTGGAAACACTCTCATTGTGGGATTTTAACTGTTAGGTTCTTGTTTTTCAAACCTCTCTTCCTTGCTTTGAACCTGTTTGCTTGAGGGTAAGCAAATGATAAGTTTGGGGAAGTTGATATGTTATGTTTTTAGCCGTTTTTAGGATTCGTTTCGTTCATTTTTCATTAGTTTAGGTTGCATTTTAGAGTATTCTAGGTAGCATTTGCATAGTTTTTGGTATTCAGGTGCAAGAATGGATGAACTCAGAAAATGGATCAAATATGAAGCAAAAGAAGTTGTGAGCATGATTGGAGCACCCATACCGGTCATCCACCCCGGTGCCCCCACCGGTGCAAAACACGTAGATCCGACGGCAATTGAATTCCAGACACAAATCATGAGCGCCCGCACTGGTCACCATACCGGTCAGATTGTAACCGGTACAACATTTGCAGTCACCATACCGGTCAGCCTGACCGGTCCAGGCTCCCGAACTCTGTTTTTGAAAGTCATTTTAGGCATTTTGGAGAGAGTATAAATAAGAAAAAACTCTACTCTCATACCATCTTATCTTTTCTCTTAGTTTTTCCATAACTCTCTCTATCTCTCTGAATCTTTGGAGAACTTTGTAAAACCTTTGTGTATTATTGCATTTCCCTTCTTAATCTCTTCTCTTTTATTGATTTGATCATGGTTAAACATGAATCTCATTTGAGATTTTGTGTTGAAACCATGAGTGAGTAGTTTTCTTTCTAAGTGAATGAGTTAGGTATATTAGGGTGATTGGTGATTGATTATGATGCTTAGGGTTTAGATTGTTAATAATCTTCTCTTATTGGATGTGTTTAATGCTAGAATAGGATTGTTCACCTTGTTCTAGAACTTAAACAAATTATCGCCCGAAAAGTGTTCGATGAAATGTTTGAATGCATTTTTTAAGAGCTAAATGAGGCCTAATCAAGGGATTGTGATAGGATTGTTTAGTAATTGCATATACTAGAGTTTAATGCTTATTAGTTATGTAATTAGTTAAGGGATTGTACAATTGCATGATTAGTAAAAAGATTTATACCAAGGGATTTGATTAGTCTAATTTGGATAACTCTTAAATTAAGGATCAACAATGATTGATAGAATTAAGCATCATAAGCATTAACTTGATCACCTGAGTCGATTACCTTTGCCCATTTGCTTAGTTTATATTTGATTTCAAGTTTATTCGATTTCGTTGACTTTTTGGTTGACTTTTGTGTTTTGCTTTGTTTTAGTTAAATTGTTTGCTTATGATTGTTTATTGACAGAACAAATCCATTATCAACTTAGACTAGATGAATTCTCTATAGTCCTAGTATGTGATTCACTCCCGATTTGGTTCGATATTAAACCATCTATACTACATTTGATTAATAAAAGAGAAAAATTCTTTTATCACTCATCATCAATCATCTTCTTTAGTTTCTGTTGTTGATAACCTTCCTCAACTTCTTCTATGCCAAACAGAGTGTTGATCCTTGCAGAAGAGAACTCACGAACCAAGTTTCTCATGAGAATATCTATAGTGATTGTCTCAGCACTAACCACTGGAAATTTTCCCAGAATTCTCAAAGAACTCCAAAGCTGCAAGGCTGCATTTGAGATATCATACTCAAGAGACCAACATCAATAATCAGAGCTCTCACCGAATCATTTTCCATATCCATGACATTGAATCTTCAGTCATCTTGTTTGGTCTCGACCACCTATTTTTAAGCAACCTGAAAACATCTCAAGAAACCATAAATGCACACTGTTGATCTTAATTCATCAGACACTGTTTTCTTAACACAAGCTTGTTTCTTTTGATTTATGCAGTTTATTCACAATTTGCATCATGAGTGGCTTACTTTGAAAGCTAGAACTATCATGAACACACAGACACTGAAAATTTTAAGAGCTATTTACCTCGCTTATGTCTATAGTTAGGAGATCATGTACAATACTCGAGACTTTTATACACAAATGGCTCCCCCTCAGCAATTACAAAAATATTCAGACCTGGGTGATGTGTCTAGACTTTCACACTGTCATACCTTCATCCTAATTCACCACTTTCATCCGGCTTCCTGTTCTGATCTATTCAAGACAACTAGATAAATCTTTGGAAAGGGTATCATGTTGAGTTATTCACTCACATCCGGATGGCGGAAGTTACAGCAGCAACCCCTTTACCACTAGGTCAACTCATTCATTTCTTGTTCTCCCTTTTTCTCTTTTTTTTTCATCCCTCTTGATTTCCGAGCTTTTTGCTTCAATAGATGTTTCATTGATTTCATGAGCCAGAGATTGGGTTAATCTATCTTAGGTAGATCTTAGACTAAGGATTATCATTTGAATGTTAGAAATGAGTAGTTTGATCGATGCCATAATCACTCGAGTCAATTGCCATATCCAATTGCTTAGTATCTCTTTATAATCTCTTAATCTTGATCGTTACTTTGTGTTGTTTTGTCTTGAAATTCTTGTTAATTGTTATTGCCTTACTTTCATGGATATTGTTAATGACAAATAATCCATTTGTATTAACCTTGACTTAGTGATCTCTCCATAGATTTAGTGTGTAATCAAAC
>OVAO01003127.1:0-11633 GCA_900406285.1 Biscutella auriculata | reverse complement strand
TCCCTATGCATATGCTCTAGACTCGATCCTAAGAAGATGAAAATGGAAAATCTTTTTGGGTGTACTTAAAAAAAATTCGATTTTTGTGTGTGTAAAGCTTAACTATCTACAATGCATGCATGCGACTCGATAAAACAAAACAAAAAATGATCAGTACAAAGGTGACTCCTCCCCCAAACTTAAACAACACAATCTTTGTGTGTTCAAATCGGAAAGAGGGAACCAAAAATAAGAGAAACGAAAATGCAGTTTGACAAAGGCGGAGTGGTACCTGATACTGGTCAGGTTGACAAGTGTAGTGTGACCGGTGTGGTCTGTGGGTTTCGCATGTCGGGGTGGTACCGGTCCCAGATGTGACCGGTGTGATGACCGGTGCATGACTCCGCTTTCGTCTGTTGTTTGGTACCGGTCACTAGACTGACCGGTGTAGTGACCGATCCAGTCTCTTCAGGCTCCCAATTTTTGCTCAATTCAACTTAGCCTCCAAACCTTATTCGATTCTTGCTCGCACTGACCTCAATATCAGTGAATTGGCCATTGCATGACCTCAATATCTGAATATAACCCGCATGACAATCAAACTCCCAAGACATAATCTCAAACATCCAAGTCAATAAAAAGCAAAAACGAAATAAAAACCAAAGGATACGTACAAAATGATAGTCAAGGGACTTTCTCCCAAGTGAGCTTGTATGTAGTCACTGAGCTTGACTTTGCTGACTGCTCTCAGTTCAGCTTGGAGTTCTGCTCCAACTTCCGAATCCTTTCCTTGAGCTCTTTCATTTCAACTTGATGCTTAACTCTTTCTGCATATATCTGATTCTCTAGATCCCAGACTCTACCCAACATTGTTCCATGGATTTCGTTAGCCTCCTTAATCTAGTTCTCCAGCATCCTCTTGTTCTCTCGAACTCACATTTAAAGTCATGTATCTACTCATGAGTAACTGGGTGATCGACTCACTCTTCTTCAACAACTATTCCTCTACAGGTATGTAAGGATATCCTAGCCTTTGTTGTTCATGCTGCCTTGGATCAGTGAGAATCACAACCTTCTCAAGGTACAAATCCCCTGTCTCGAAATTGATAGTAACATCCTTCAGGAAAGGTCTTCCCAAGACAATCCATCCAATTCCTTCTTCAGCAGGTTCAACGAAGATGAAGAAATCGGTGTAGATAAACTCATCATAGATCTTGATCTCCACATCAAAAGTCATCCTAATAGCATGCACCTCAGGGCCTACTAACTCTGCTAGATCCCATACTGGCGGATCTCTGACCTCAAAACCACACATCTTGCAGACATCTAGCGTCATAGCATTGTAGATGGATTGAGTGTCACACATAGCTATGTCTAGGTTTCTTCCCTTGATGTTGCCTAGAATCCTGTATAACCCAAAATCAGGTTGTCTGTATCTAACTCGTCCTTCCTGGGCGTTTTCTTCTTCTCCCATCTGCTCATCTTCCTCATGCAGCTCCTCATCGCCACTGTCCTCGCTCTCTTCTTCTTCATTTAGTTGGCCAAACAACTCATCCTGCACTTCATCATCACTTTCTTCCTCATCAGTGATCACACAAACTCGAGCCTTCCTCTTGTCGTTCCTTGACAGAGGTCTTGGATAATTTTCCTGAATCCCATAAGCTCCCAAGTCTAGTGTGACTTTAGCTCTCTTCAAGCTGATCTCAGATTGTGTAGATACCATGAATGGCCTACCAAAAATCAGCTGGCTCTCATTCTCTCTCTCCATCTTGAGTACCACAAAGTATGTGGGTACTTCAACTCCTCTTAGCTACACTTGATGATCCATGAGCATCCCAATAGGTTTCCTAAGTGAGTTATCTGCTAGGAGAACTGCTATCATGCTAGGAACAAAACTTGCAAAATCAAGTTTTTCATCAACAGACAATGGCATTACGTTTACACTAGATTTTAAATCTAGTAGGCCTTCATCGAATTTGATATCCTGTAAAGAACAAGGGATCAGAAATCTACCCATTCTTTTATCTTCTGTTTTCAAGCCTTTCCCATTCAGTCTCATAATTCTAAGCCTAGTTCTACCCAAGCCTTTCTCTTCTTTCATTCCTTTCCCAAACATCCTAAGCTACCCGAATAGATATTCTCTATTGTCACTCCATGTTCTTTCAAGTTTTTAAAAAAATCACAATCACAAAATGACAAAGAGGTCTCACATAAGTGTTTAGGAGAATAGTGCAAAGGGTTAGAGTGAATCATTCTAAGGTGCTCAAATTCATGCTTGAAAATCAATAAATACCAAGAAACACAAGTGTAATCGAGATCATGCTAATTAAAAGTTCAGAATTAAATTCATATCATATTGAAAGTAATCTTAAGCTAACAAGTTTCACGACCAATCAACCTAGCTTTTTAAAAATCAAGAACAAATGCTATGAACTTCAAGACTACTAGATTGATCATGGTAAATTTCTAAGGTTCTTTAGTTCTTTCTTGAAAACCTGAAAATGCATAACTAAATGAGACTCAATCCTAGACCTAAAATGCAATGCAACCTAGATGCAAAACCCGAATAAAAACATGATTATTTTTTTGGTTTTTCTGAGATTTTTCAATTTTTTTTTTGGGTTTTTTGTAAAACTTAGCTATAAACAATGCATGAATGAGACTCGATAAAACAAAACAAGAAACAATCATCAGTCCAAAGTGGCTTCAAACTTAAACAACACTGTCTTTGTGTTTACAAGCTCCGAAGAAGAGACCGAAAATAGAAGAAATGTAAAACTAAATGCTATGTACAAGGTGAGAGTGGTACCTACATCCAACGGGTAGTGGGATCATACTCCTCTTCGGAGTTGAAATCAGGAAACTCATTATCTAAGTCGTATGAAGTAGGCGATGGGCTATCTCTGACTCCTCTCNGGGGGGGGGGGGGGGATTCTTCGGTCTCTCGCTCATCCTCTAAGGCACTCGTAGCCTCCTCTGGTAGGTGGATGTTGGCTCGATCAAGATTGTAGGAGCCTCATTTGTGCATCCCACAGAGGCACCAATTCTCCTCATGACAAACTCGGTGAGCCTCTTGAACCTATCCTCATACACCACATACTTTCTCTAGGAGTCTTCCTTCTCAATTTTCAGCTCATTTTCGACATTCTTCAGCCTTACCTTACCCTCTTTCTTTACCTTCTTCAAATCATCCTTAGCCTTATTGGGTTCACTAACCGTCGACCTGAGGATCCTGTTAAGAAATCAGATCCAACGACCCTTCCTATGGTTGTCCTTAACAAGATCTCGATCATACCTGGCTGAGCTGGAATAGGCAGTGGCTCAACATGATATCGAGCACTCCCAAAGATGGGTGGTGGAACCTCTTCGTCCTCTAACTCAGGATCATGTTGCACAACGACTCTGGAACCAGTCAGTCTACAATGGTTAGGCCTGTCAGGATCATATAGGTATGCAACATAAGGAGAGAAAATGTTGTTGGCTGGATTACTCAGGTCCATAACCATGAGCTGGGAAGGAAGACATGGAGATTCACTCCTGATGATGCCTTGAAAGAATAAGCATATCTTCCTACATCTTCTCCCTTCATGTAATGGGATTTCTGCAGATAACCAAGGTCCAATAACCTTGGTGGTGTAGGTGTCTCGTCCATAGGTGCACCAAAATACTCTAGTAACAGGGTAATCCATCCCCCAAAATTTATCTGAGGTGTGGTGTCAGTGATCAATGATGTGTGTGTATTTTACCGGTTTTACCATTCGGTTTTCATTCATTTTGCATTAGTTTAGGAAGCATTTTAGGGTTTCTAGGTTGCATTTGCATGTTTTCCATCATTCCAAGTGCAGAGAAGGTGAAGGAGAGGAACTGAGCAAGTATGGAGCGTTTTCGGAGTAAAAGTGACTAAGTCCCAGGAGAACCAACCACGCCGATCAAGACCACCGGTCAAGCCAGACCGGTGGAACACAAACATGCCGATCCGGAGGAAGACCGCCGGTCAGTCCCAGTGGTGTGTACTGTACGGCAAAGCTTAACCAGACCGATCTGGACAAAGACCGCCGGACAAGCCCATTGGTCAAGCTAGACCGGCGGAACTCAACCAGGCCCGACGGAGCACCAACGCCGGTCACGTGCGCCGATCTGCACTGACCGGCGGAGGCCCCACGACATCAAGTTTATTTCCATTTTTTCCCTTAATTTTGATCTCCTATATAAGGATCCAAATACAAAAACCCTAGACAGGTTTTTTGCCTTTATTTTCCTTAGGTTTTGAAGTTTAGATCTCATTTTTCTCAAACACTTGTGAGAGATTACTTTGGTATTTTTTTGATTGCAATTCTCTTTTTCCCATTTGTTTTGTTTTTGATTGTTTGATTCTCAATTCCAATTCATTCTAATCTCAATCCCTCTCACAAATCATGTCTAAAAACTATCTAAGTGTTCTAGGCACGAATTGTAAGTAATCTTCGTAACTTATGGATTATGGATTAGGTCTGGTAGATTTGAATGCTAGAAATGGTTTAGATTTGAATTAGAATAAGTATCCTCAATCTATTGCTAGAATAGGAGTAGCTAACCTAATCTAGATGCTAGAATATGAGTAGCTAACCTAATCTAAACCATAGGAGATTTATTGCCCGAAAGGTGTTTGATAAAATTCCTGAATGAGTGAATAGGTTGTTAGTCAATTCTTTCCAAGAGATTGTTTAAGCTATTGACTGATTGTTGTATGGATTGTGTTTAATGCTTTCTATTCATGTTTTATTACCAAGAGATTGTGTAGTAGCATGTTAGGAAAGAGATTTCCATCACGAGAGTGAGTTAGCCTATAATTGAGATTCTTACACATAAGATAAACCTAAAAGACTTTTAGTAAACCGATCTAGGATGAGAACCACTTCCAGTATCGATTTCCCTGATCCATGAGTTCCCTTCATTTCCGAATTCTTACTTTTACCGAATTTGTTGCTTAGGATTTGTTAGTGACAGAACAAATCCCACACTTGAATCACCTAGACTTAGTAAAATTCATTATAGAACTTGTGAGTTGATTCCCCCCGAGTTGGTTCGACATCCTGATCACCCACCTTACCCATACTACATTGATAATCTAGGAATAGAAACCAACCGAGTTAAATTCCACCTTTATCAATTGGCGCCGTTGCCAAATCAGGATTCAATTAACCATTGGTTTTTTGCATTTACTAGGGTCTAGGTTCTTTACATTTTAGTTTACTAATTGTTCTACTTTTGTCTTTCTCTTTTAGGTGTATGGTATGTACAATGATCTGAATGGAAAAATTGAACACATGTAGACACACATGAAGGCATTGGATACTCAAATCGCCCAAGTCGCCCAGTCTACTAGGTGACATCAAGGTCAGCTTTCGGGCAAGTATGAGTCGCCGACTCATGCATCTGTCCAGGTCTTATCTATATTGTAGATCTCATCGAGGACAATGACCTTTTCAGTGGGGGTGCAATTATTCAGGAAAAACTCGAAGTAGATGAGTACAAACCTCCAGTACTTGAGCCATATGTACCTCGAATTCCTTTTCCAGGTCGTCTAGCACTTGCACAAAAGGAGAAGGTCCTAGCTAATCCTAATGTTCATCAGTCACTCAAAGACACTGTCTTGAAGAAGATTGAGAACAACGAGCATTGAAAGAAGATCTTCATTCCAGGAGACACAACTCACCTCAGACCCACAATTGATCTAGCAAGAGAGCAGATCCAGGGAGTTTCTGATCCCTTGCACATTACTTAACTCCGAGTTTGATGATTGCTTGCTCGATTTAGGTGCTAGTGTTAATGTAATGCCATTGTCTATTGCTGAAAAACTTGGCTTTACTTCTTTCGTTCCTAGCAGGTCATCAATTCTCTTGGCAGACAACTCTCTAAAACAAACTGTAGGTATGCTCATGGACCTTCCAGTAACTCTCAGAGGAGTGGAGGTACCAGCAGATTTTGTGGTGCTGAAAATGGAGAAAGAGAACAAAGCACAACTGATCTTTGGCAGACCTTTCATGGCATCTACACAAGCTGAAATCAGTATGAAGAGAGCCAAGATCACATTGGATTTGGGAATTCATGGAATCCAAGAGTATGACCCGAGACCACTTTCAGGAAAAGATAAGGAGAAAGCTAGAGTTTGTGTGCTTAATGATGCAGAAAGGTAGTGAAGATGGTATGATTGATGAGTTGTTTGGACAGTTGAACGATGAACAAGAAGAAGAAGAGAGTGACGAGTACCAGACTGACGAAGATGCTCGCCCAGTTGCAGAAGACAACCAAAAAACTGAGGTAATCAATCGAAATGAACCTGACTTTGGACTGTATCAAATTCCAGGTTTCATCAAGGCGTTCAACATGGGCTATATCCCTTGTGATTCTCGATTGATCTACAACGAGATGACCAAGAATATGTCAGATTTTCTGGGTTTTGTGATCAAGGACCCCCCTCTTTGGGACCTTACCAGAGTGATTGGTAGAGAAGTTCATGCGCTGGGAATGCTCTATGATGTGGGGATCAACGTGTATAGTAACATTATTTGCTCATATTTCTTTGTTTTCCCAAAACAAAGTAATTCAGGTGAAGGATGGATCATGTTAGGAAGACCTTTCCTCAGAGATGCTGGAGAAACAATTCATATAAATACATGGGAGATGATTCTTCAGAACGTGGGATGCAAGACAACCTATCAGCCTCACCACTCGATTAGGCAGGCACAAGATCACATAAGAGCCGCAGAACGGGAGCTGGATAACTTTGCAACTCATTATCAGATTGAAGAATTGGAGTGCTCAGTCAGAGAGCACAAGAGAGACAGGCAGTTTGATGAAGGAGTCCAACAGAACTTGGACATGCGTTCTCAGATTTTGGATCTTCAGAACAAGGTGTCAAGGGGAGGGCACAACAGTCACTACAAGATGGAAATGCTTAGGAAGAGAATCAATGCAGTGGAGTAGAACCTAAGAAAAAGTCATGCTGAGCAAGAAGGGTTCGCAGAAGAGAATATAGATGAACTTTACACAGCCATGCTTAGACTAAACTATGGTTTAGAAGATCAATTGATTGCTGCAAAGAAAGAACACCAGGATGAACTAGAGAAGCTCACCAAAATGGTTTAGTCCGTAGAACAGAATGCGATGAAGAGAGACATTGATCAGGAAGCAGAAGGTGAAGAGGATAACGGAGGAGAACTCTATCTTGAGATGCTCAAGTTTCATTGGAGGCATGAAGAAGACTTAGCTAGCGTAAGGAAAGAGCACAAAGCTGAACTTGAGAAGCTCCATGAACGAATTACCAAGCTGGAGCAGAACCCCAACCTGAACTGAGATCTCTCAGCCGAGTCAAGCTAGTGACGTTAAAAAAACTCACTTGGGAGGAAGTCTTATGTTTATCCTTTTTCATGATTTTGGGTTTTGATTTTTCGTTTTCATTTTGTTCTTCTTTTGGGAAATTTGGACTGGATTTTTGGCTTTGGTACTTGATGATCCATGCAAGTTTACTCATTATTTCTGGTCAATTAGAGACCACACTCACTGATACTGAGGTACGTGCGAGGCAAGGATCAGGAAGTAATTCCTGTAGCCAACACCGGATAGTCACAACGGATAATGCTAACCAGCGTGGATCACACAACCGAGACGGGAAGGATATTGTCGGTCTGCACACACCAGTGTGCTTGACCGGTGGAGAGGTACATGTTTGCTCTGGAAGGACCACACCGGTCTGCACTCACCGATGTGTATGACCGACGAACTCACCACGGAAACATCTCCCCGGACCATGCCGTTCTGCACCCACCGGTGTGCTTAACCGGCGCATGCACTACAAACCCCAAGGAAAATGTGCAAAAGTCACTCCATCCGCCACTAGTTTAGGTACTTCTCTATTACCTTGTATAAAGCATGATTTCGTTTCACATTTTCTTTGTACGTCTCGACACTACATTTTTTTGTAGAAATCAAGTAGAGAAATCTTATGCTCCAAAAGAGTAAGGCTAATAAAAAAAAGAATATATATATATATATAAGCCTTGGAGTAAGATGAAATAGAACGAGTCTAGAAATAAGAAAATTCCTAAGTCAAAAGAAGAATGAAAAAGGTCAAGAGAATATGATTGGGTAGATACTAGGGTCAAAGTTTGGGGGAAGAATAGATGTTCAATGTTGTATGCCCCAATTGCTCTTTATCTTTCCCGATTTTGCTATACTTATTTCACTACGCGAGAGAGTATCCATGTTCCACTAGTTGGGTCATGTTCCTAGCCACATTCATGCCTTGTTCCTCACCACTATGTGGAACATAACTCTATCTTGCAAAGATCTGATTTCCTCGAGTAACATAGCTTTATCCTGAAAAGATCTGTTTTCCTAGATTAACTTTGTCCCCTTGAATCTCTCCTATGAAATTGTCTATGGTGTGATTCCTATGAGTCTGGGCCATTGGAGTTGATAAATCTGAATCCACAAAGTCTTGATGTACTTCAACCGTATTAGGAGAAGTAGAGGTCTGAACCGCAGTTGTTTAAGTCACACTCTTCACTTGTATTTGACTGATCACGTCCTTGTGCATCACTTCGAGTAACTCTTTAGCTCTCACATCAGGTACAACTTTGTGTTGAACTTTAACTTGTTTTCCCTTTGCCTTCCTTTGCATAATACTTGTCACCTTTCTGTCAAGTGGGTACAAGTCTTGTTTTCTGATACAGACTTGATGGTGTCTTGTGCCTTGCCTCCAACCATTGTTCCATCTTCGACCATCGGTGTAAAACTTGTTCTGATGAATGAGAGTCGACACCCTAGTCTGAAATTTGTAGCAATGAACCTTGAAATGACCTGCTTTACCACAATAGTAACATCTTGATATCTGATCAGTAGCCTGAGAGAGCCTAGAGACAATTCTTGGACAATTACTTGATCCTGATATCTGATCAACAGCCTCAGAGAACCTAGAAACACTTCTTGGACAATTCTTTGTTGGTATTGACCTTGCTGCTTGAGGTGTCTCTTTAACAAATTGTGTAGTTGCAGATTGAGTAGCCCCGTTGTACCCCAAACCCCAATGGACATTGCTGGTTCTTCCCATCGTCAACACCTTGTCTAAGTCCTTTGTTCCCTTACTCAACATCTTGATGTTGCGAAGTTGTTCCTGTAGACGTGCTTCAGCCTCTTCAGTTTTCGATTTCTCCTTTTGAATATCTTGTTCCAAGACCAAGATTTTACTCTTTAACTATTCCTTTTGAGATATTAGCTCTTTGTTCTCATCACCCATTCTGGCCAGATGTTCAACCAAAATTATGTTTTCATCTTCTAACGACATATCAATCTCATCCTCTGATTTTGAAACACCTATATCACTCTCATCTTCGCCTTCCTGAATGACTCCAAATCGTGTCCCAAGGTTGTTAAGTTTTTGCTATCCATCACTGTCATCAAAAACACTCATAAAAGACTTCTCCTTCTGTTATGTTCTTCCCACACACTCATACTTCGCGTGTCCATAACATTTACACTCATAGCACTGTAATGATCCTTTCTTCTTTAATTTTGGACATTCAGCTTTGAAATGACCAAACCCCTGACATTCATTACATTTTTTTTATCTATGTTCAACTCTCTGTCTGGGTCTAAGCGACTGTGTGATGATATTCCCTTGAGTTGACTTCTGCTCATCGTCTTGTAGTATTTCTTCACAAATAAACCACCTTGATCTTCCAAATCCGCAACCTAAGTACTAGGTTGTTAAACAGTCACCACAACGATCCGTTTTCTTGATAGTTTCTCTATCTTTTTTTTTATCTATAATTCATAAGCCTGTACCGTTCCAACAACCTGTTCGAACTTCATCTCATCAGAGTCCAGTGCAACTTCAATAACAGAGATGTGAGGCTAGAATTTTTTAGGCAAGTTGAGGAACTTCTTCACCAGCTTTTTATTCTTATACGTCTTTCCCATTATCGAGTCCTCATGAGCGATTGAGCTCAACTTGCGACTGAACTGATTAACAGCCTCATATTCCCCCATGGTGACATTCTCAAAATCTTATGCTAGGATGTCAATCCTAGTTCGCCTTACATTTGTGTTTCCTTCAAACGACACTTGCAGCATACCCCCACTCATCCTTAGCTCTTTTGGAACCTTGCACTCGTGAGAATTCCTCAAGTGACAGAGAGGTGAAAATCACCGACAGAGTTGTGACATTAAATCTAGCTTCCATTTTTTCCTCATCAGTCCAAAGTTTTATTAGTTTAGGTACACTTTCACCTTTTTCATTGGAGGATTCCATCCATTCTCCACAACAGACCACACATTCATGTCAGTGCTCGTAATGGTCTGAATCATCTGCGCCTTCCAGTGCCAATAATTCTTTGTATCCAAAATCAACGGTCTGTTGAACGTCACAAACTGATGCGGGTTATCTATACTAATCCCAATATCACACATGTTGCAAGATACATTGATCCTTGACGTCGGTGAACTGCTCTGATACCAACTGTAAGTGTACATAACCCAAAGAACACACAATAACAACTTGGAACGCGTCAAACCAAACGTTTACTAGATTTTATTCAAAGATAATCTCCCTAAGAATATACACTTGAATTCGGAGATATTCAACCTTAAGCCTACCCTTAGTTTGAACCTGAAAATCTAGCCTACGCAATGATCATTCTCTGTCTGAAACACACTCCTGTGTAAAACCAGAAGGATCAACAACACTCACCTTAGCAGACTCTTGAACGAAAAGCCTCTAAGCCTAAATCTCATAAATAAGCTTTAAGTGTTAGTCCACACACTAACCCTTCAGGCCTTATTTATACTACTAAGAATTCCAAAATCCTATAACTCCTCGAGCTCTCTCTTTTTTGAAATGGCCAATCTCTTTTGGAAATATTTTGAATCTTGACCATTTTCCTTTTCCAGATAGAAAATCCTAAGTACTTTCCTTTTCTGAAAGAAACCCTTGCTGCCTTCGTCTCCACGATATGTGTTTCCTTATCAGCATATGTTTCCTTATTTCTTCACACGCACATGCTTTTCCTTGCGTGATTTCCATATTTGCTGACCCACACAATCGTATGTTGTTTGATCAGTCTCTGTCTTCCATTCAACCGTCTTTTCTTCTATTCAGCTGTCTGTTCTTCTATCACTAGTAAAAACATTTGTATAGTCGGGAAATATTTCATAGGAAAAGACCGGTTTTTTGTGGGCATACAACATTAGCCACAAAATAACCACGAAAACAAATTTGTGGTTATAGCGTCGTGGGAAACGATGATTCGTGGCTAATTTGTGGCCATTTGCCACGAAAATAGTCACGAAATATTTCGTGGGGATTCCTGGTTTTATTTGCCATGAAAAACCTCGTGGGTATTGCTACGAAACTTTCTTGGGTAATTCGTGGGAATTCCAAGGAATATGTTTGTGGTTATTCGTGGCTAATGATTATGATTTTTTTTTTTAAAATACCACCAGAGCTCACCGTCGCCGGTGGTCCGGCGTCGGCAAACTGTCACCCCCGGTGGTATGCCGGTGCACCCCAGCGCCGACCCAACGCCACCGTGAACCTCCGTCATGCCGTGAACTCACGTGCCACCGAAGGTAAATGCTAATTAAATCACTCAATTGCGTTGCAAGGGACTCGAACC
>OVAO01003126.1:0-11634 GCA_900406285.1 Biscutella auriculata | reverse complement strand
GGTGGCGGTACTCACAACTGTGAGCCCTTTACCACCTGAGCTAGATGCTCCGGTTTATCTGTAAGGTTATTGTGATACTCATCGCTCTGAAAATAACAACGAGATGATAAACATGCTATTTTCTTTCCAAAATTGCATTCATTCATGGAGTTCAAGTCTATACTGGTTAGATCATCGAATCCTTGAGTCGCATGATTCAAAATGAATTATCTGATTAAGTTCATTTGGTTAATATAAAAGACATCGATTACTAAATTTACAATTATAAGTTCAAAACTGTAAAAAAATATACATTAAAAATATTCTTTCATTTTTTAAAAAATATTCAAAACTAATAAAATAATAAATTATGTTAAATAGAGATCAATAGATGATAAAATATAGATAAAGAATGAAAACTGTAAACGAAAATATGATATATAATTTAGAAAAAACTAAAAGTTAATCAATTATTTAAAAACTATGAAACATATTAGGATCATAAAATTAAAATTTATAAATTATACATAAAAATTAATATTCAAATTTAAAGTTTAAAAGTATTTTATATAACGAAATTTGTACTGATAACATATATAAAACAGAACCCGAGTATAACATGGGTACTCTCCTAGTCTTATATAATAAGACAAAGTTTATAAATAAACGAACTTTCTAATGCTGGCACATGTTTTCTCAGAAAATGACACGTGTCTTAATTTAACAAAATATTATTATAAAATATTTTAATATAAAATTTAACAAAAAATTCATTGACACATTTGGTAAAGTATATGTTATATAATTGAAGATGTCATAAGTTCGATTCTCTCATTTCTAATTTTTGTCTTAATTTAATGTTTTATCAAAACGACATAGTTTTGTTGTTTATACATATATATATATATCTATGTATAAACATCAAAACTATGTCGTTTTGAAATATATATACGGTTGAGGTTTGCAAGATGATATTATTGCAAAGTTGATAAAGTTTTATTGAAAATAAAAAGTAAAACTAGAAAAATAAAAACTAAAATACAAAGAAATATTGAAAACTAATCAAATATTATTTTTAGTAAAATAGAGATTGTTTTTAGTAAAATAGAGATAAGTTGATAATAACAAGTAGATAAAAATAGAAATTTCTTTCTTACAAAATTTGATATATAAAAAATATTACAAGATAGACCGTTGGATAATAAGTAAGAAAAAATTGATAAGTAAATTAAATTATAATATATTAAAATGATAACAACTATTAACATATATATAAAAATCAGAAAGCAAATATCTTTTACAATTACCAAACCAAACAAAAATCACAAATTAATATGCATATATAATAGAATTAAATTCAAATCCCACGCAACGCGCGGATCTACCTCTAATTTGAAATAATATTAACTCATAATTCTTTGGATATCATTTATCTATAACTAAGAGATATTAAAAGATTTAGAGTTTTTAAAGGATTTTGAATAAATAAAGGGTAACCCTTCATGCATAACACTGCATTTCTCATAAATCTATACTATTATTTCACAATCATTTTTCTAAAAAATAAATATGAACTTAAAATCATTAAATATTATATTAAGTTCTATCTAAATAATAAAACAAAAGTATCCATTAATGAAAAGAGGAAACACGATCTGTATCCACCCAAGAGCTATCGGGTACCGACTCATCCACACAAACTTTACACCTCAGCCTATCACTACCCAAAACGAAACTTCTATATCTATTTCGACATGATTGCATAATCGTGTTTGGAATTAGTGAACCAGAGAAATCTTGTACCGAACGCAGTACCCAAACCATACAGATTGCCAAACCGATAACTAATAACCCGAGTGGACCCAATTTAAAAATTGAAATCGTGAAATCCCAAATAAGATCGTGAAATCCCTAATCTCCGAAAAGTGAAATCCCTAATCCCCAAATTGAAAATTTGAAGCGTAATCCACTAAATTCGTGACTCGTTGGGTGTCACAGATGTTGTGGAGTAATCTAATCACTTATTTGAAGCTCGTTTTCCGAATTTTTGATTACGTGAAGCTCGTTTTTCGATTTTTTATTACGTGAAGCTCGATACATTTGGGCTGATTTTTGTATTCTTGTTGCATTGTCTCAGTTTTGTTATGGATTGTCAACATTGTTTATTGGTTGGATTCGACATTGTTTATTGCTTCGATTCAGCTTTATGTAACATTTTCTTGATTTTATCGAGCTGAGTATATTTTATCGAGCTGAGTATATTTTATCATTGGCTCCAATAAACGACATTGTTTATTGCTTCATTCTCTAAGTTTAGGGAACATTGTATTCTTATATGCAATATTGTATTGGTTAGTGTATCGCATAACTGTTGTTCTTTTTTTTAATATTATCTCCATTAACTGATGTTTTTTTGTTGCAGTGATGATAATCCTGATGAAATTTTAGCTTTAGTCTCGATTGAGGAGATTGATGAAGCTGAAGCGGTCGATAGGATGGAGTATGAGATCCAAGAAAGGGTCGATGAGTTTGTTGATGAGCACTCAATCCGTCATGATGTATACCCCGATAGTGAGAGTGATGAAAGGGTTGGAAATGGGAATGGTAGTGGCAAAGAGAAAACAAAATGGTTCGGCGAGTATGATGGTTATGACAGTGTGAGAAGAGGAGATGGCAATTTTTTTGTGGGACAAATCTTCTACAATATTGTGGACTTCAAGGATGCTATTTTAGATTACGCTTTGAAATCTGGGATGAATATTAGGCAGTACAGGTACTGTAAACGCAAACAAGGATTTGAATGTGGTATGCGCGATGGTTGCAAGTGGCGGGTTTATTGTTCAGCTGTAGAGAGTTCTGAGAAATGGAAGATTAAAATCTTCAATAAGGAGCATACATGTATCCCGAATGGGCACTGTGAGCTGCTTAAAGTTCTTGACATTGCAAGACTGTTTGTGGATGAAATAAGAGAAGAGCCGGATTATATGATGCATTTAAAGATAGAAGAACTCATCAAGCAGAGATGGAAGGTTACTGCTTCAAGGCCCCAATGTAAGGCAGCTAGAAAAACAACATTGAGGTGGATCGATAAAGAATACGCAGAAAAATTTGCGCATCTCAGAGACTATGGAAGGGAAATACTAACATCGAACCTGGGATCCGCCGTTGTAATTGAAGCAGAGCCTAATGAATCTGGCCAAGAGGTTTTTAGTAGGATGTATGTGTGCTTCGAGGTTCTTAGAAGAACATGGAAACAAACTTGTCGTCAATTAATAGGTGTTGAGATTTGCTTTCTAAATGCAAGGATGAAAGGACAATTGTTGGTGGCTATTGGTCGGGATAGAGATAACAAAATAAATCCCATAGCGTGGGATGTTGTTCAGGTAGAAAACACAGAGAACTGGAATTGGTTTGTTAGGAATCTGAAATACGATTTTGGTTTGAATGATGGTGAAGACTTTGTCTTCGTTTCTGATCGGCAAAAGGTATGTTTCTCGATTGGTATAAGTATTCTGTTTGGGTTTTGATCATAATAAGTATTCTGTTTGGGTTTTGGTCACTAAAGGTATTTTGTTTGGTTTTGATAACTAGAAGTATTATGTTTGGTTTTGATCACTAGAATTATTATGTTTGGTTTTGATCACTAGAAGTATTATGTTTGGTTTTGTGCACTATAAGTAAAAGTATTCTGTTTGGTCACTATAAGTATTTTGATCACTATAAGTATTTTGTTTCTGTTTTGGCAGGGTTTAATCAAGGCTCTTGAGTTAGAGTTACCTAACGTTGAACATTAGATGTGTGTGATACACATATATGCGAACCTGAAGTCAAGACACGGTAAAAAGCAGAACATGAAACCGCTTGTGTGGAACTTGGCATGGAGTCATAATGAACCCGATTATGAAGCAAATCTTGATAGGATTCGATGCTACGATTTGAGGTTTTACGAGGACGTCTTGAAGTCAAAGCCTAAAACATGGTGTAGGACATTTCAGAAGCTTGGTAGTTGTTGCGAAGATGTGGAGAACAACTCAACATAGTCGTGTAACAACTTTGTTGGTAAAGCCCGAGAGAAGCCTCTTGTGCCTATGCTAGAGACCATACGCCGACTTGCTATGGTAAGAATCACTAAGAGGTTAGTGATTGCTAAAGCATATGTTGGAATTTATACTCCTTATGTCAGACTGTTTATGGAAAAGGAGCATGAAAAGGCAGCGGCTTGTCGAGTTCTTCGCAACACACATAACATGTATGAAGTTCTTTTAAGTGGAGGTGCTTGCCGGGTTTCTTTAGAGCGAAGGACCTGTTCTTGTCAGAAGTGGGATCTCACAGGCATTTCGTGTGAGCATGCCTATGGTGTTATTATAGATAGGAAGTTTAAAGTCGAGGAGTATGTTGTTAAGTGTTTCCACACAAGTGTGTGGAGACAAACTTATGCAGAGTCAATCGTCCCGCTTATAGGTTCTCATTTCTGGCTTCTAGAGACACACCTACTATTGTTAAACCACCAGAACTAGCTCAACCTGGACGCAAAAAGAATAGTAAGAAGGAAATGAAGAGGAAGCCGAGAGTAAATGAGTCTCCTACAAAGAAAGCACCGAGAGCCTTGAAGCGTGTGATGCATTGCAGTGTTTGTAAACTGGACGACCACAACTCACAACATCATAAAAAGGATCGCAGCAGTTCTACTCAGGTTCAAGTCATTATGTCTCAGGTCATAGACTATGGGATATGACTATGTATTTTGCTCGGTTATGACTATATCTAATGCTCGGTTATGACACTTTTTAACAATGTGTTGATGGTTATGACTATTGATATGTCTCATTATTAACTGGTTTTAGGAGTAGTTTTCATTTGTTTATTGCTAGTTTATGATGCATTTAGAATCCATTAGGGTGCATTGCATGTCTTACTATGTTTCAGGTGTGGAAGCTAGCTATAGCGGAGTTCGAATCGACTTGGAGCATTTTGGAGCGAAAGGGGAGTTTTTGCTCTGTTTCGTGGACTTGTACCGGTCTATCAGACCGGGGCCCAGATCGGTCTCCATCTCGCAGTTGCCATACCGGTCAAGCTTGACCGGTGTACTCTATCCGATCCCCGAAGAACTTAATCTCGTGGAATCATACCGGTCACCCTCACCGGTATCCAGACCGATCCTCTATCTGCAGAACACGTACCGGTCCATCTACACCGGTACCATTGCCACGTTCGATGGATCGACCTGCAGACCGTTCTCCTTATCCGATCTTCTTAGCCCGAGACTCATACCAGGTAGCATACCGGTCAACCACTGACCGGTCCACAATCTCGTCCACGCATACCGGTCACGATATCAAGACATGGACCGGTCTGACTGACCGGTCCAGGTGCACCATCATGACTAAATAGTAGGGGTTTTGGGGTTTTGTGGGAGAGAGTATAAATACTCTTCTTATGCCATTTTCTCAAGAACTTTTCTTCTTTGTTTGAATCTTCTCTTTTGTTGAATCTTTGGATATTGTAAGGATTTACTTAAGTTTATTGCAATTTCTCTTAATCTTTGCTTGTTAATAATGATTAGGCAAGTTTCTCTCATGAGATTTTGTGCCAAAATCATGAGTGAATAATTACATCTCTAAGTGATTGGAATGGTAGATTAGGGTAATTAAGGTTTAGATTGAGTTGTTTAGGGTTCAATTTCCATTAATCTTCATGTGTTTAGTGATCTTAATGCTTGATTAGGATTAGCTAACTTGATCTTGATGTTTGGTTTTTCACACCCGGAAGGTGTTTGTGAAAATGCTTGAAAGAACTAAATGCATGCTAAATGTGAGGCTTAACCAAGGGAATGTGCTAAGATTGCTTAGTAGTTGAATAGACTAATGTGTATTGCTTGCTAATTGTGAGTTTAGTCAAGGGATTGTTCACTCTTGCAATTAGTAAAGAGATTTTCACCAAGGGATTGGGTTAATCTATCTTAGGTAGATCTTAGACCAAAGATTAACATTTGAATGTTAGAAATGAGTAACTTTATCGATGCCAAAATCACCCGAGTAAATTTCCATTACCAATTGCTTAATATCTTTTTGTAATCTCTTATTCTTAATCATTGCTTTGTGTTGCTTTAACTTGAAGTTCTTGTTAATTGCTATTGCCTTACTTTTATGGATAGTGTTAGTGACAAACAACCCATATATATTAACCTTGACTTGGTAATCTCTCTTTAGATTTAGTGCGTAATCAAACCCCGATCTTGGTTCGATAAACCCCGAGATAATACCCACCTTACTACATTGATATTAGTAGAGTTTTGTCATTCTTTATTCAATAGTGAAGCTCGATAAAACCAAACTTATCAACTATGTCACTCTGTATTTTGTTGTTATGACAATGTTATGGTTATGACTCTCTTTTGTGTTATGACAATTGGTAATGTTATGACAATGTTATGGTTATGACTCTCTTTTGTGTTACGACTCTGTTTTGTGTTATGTGCATTAATATGAATTCCAAACATAAGACAACATAAATTTATAAGTCTTGCACACATACATTAATAACCATAAGTCTTACCAAAGTAGTAATAACAACAACATTAGAATATCTAGAAGAGACATAAACATATAACAGAAACAATGCCTAGTGGCACCATTTTATTCTTGAAACTCCATTCAACCACATCAATCTCCCTAAGGAAGTAATTCAATAAGTTCAGCTCAACCTTATCAATCCTCACTTCCGTCTTCAAGCTCTTTTCTAATAAGTCTTTTACTTCCTTCATATCCTCCTCAAGTTTTCTAATTCTCTTGTGAATGCCTTCCAGTTCTTCATGCGCTCCTTCATCAAACCATTTAAAGACATGGTTGTCCTTCAGTAACTGTAACAACATAAGCATCACTCACTATAATCATCACAATAAGCAACATAAGCATCACTGACGATAACCAGTCAATATATTTCCCAAATCAAATCGAATTATCACCATAATCATCACTCAAACCCAATCATCTGTCAATATATTCATCACTTAAACCGAATCATCAGTAACGATTTTCATGGCAGGGATATAGCAAATTCAAAGAGTAAGAAGAGTAATCACGATAACCTCATTTTCGGCAGCAAACGAACAACGATAGAATCTTGTATAAGGATTGTGCTTCGTTTTCGAAACTAGCATCATGACATGTTGACCACACCAGCATCCGGTTGGAACTCCGTAAACTTTACTGGACATACGACTCGAACCACCCGAAGATTGACCCTTCGAAGAGCACTTGGAGTCGTCACTCAACTTTACCAACTTCACCATGCTCTTTGAACTAGTTGACATGGTGAATATGAAGACGGGAATCGAAGATCGCCGGTGACTCAAAATTGAAAATCAATTTTAGGGATTTGGGGATTTCTGTTTTTGGGTGAAATCGATTTCACCTAAATCATTAAAATATTTTAAAGGTTTATTGGTTTCGTTTCGGTTTATTATTAACCCGAAATTGGTTTTACGGAATCGCAAATTTCACACCGTTTTTACCTCTAATCGCACATTTTACCGTTTAGGTTGGACTGATTACTGAAATATGCAATCGTGTCGAAATAGATATAGAAGTTTCGTTTTGGGTAATGACAGGCAGAGGTGTAAAGTTTGTGTGGGTGAGTCGGTACTTGATAGTTTTTGGGTGGATACATATCGTGTTCCCATGAAAAGACTAGAAATTTTTATATATATATATATAATTTAAATTGATATTTAGAGATATCCTCAAAATAAATATAACAAAATAAAAAGGAAGATGATTTTTTATACAAGAATTTTACGAGATAAATGTAATATCAAATATTAAAATAAATCTAGCTTATTTTGATATTCAAAATAATTCTTACTATAAACAATATTCTAAATAAAATCCATAATATATTTTTTTGCCTATAAATAATCTCTACAATATTACAACTTAGTTAATATAAAATAAATGATAGAAATATATTTAAATAGTTTTTAAGGGTAAACACGTGAAGGCAAATCAATGGTTCAATGGATTGATCTACACGTAAAATCTTGTCTCACATTTAACCTATAACTATAAAAATCAAACAATTAATATCACTAACTAATATTATTATTCTATATAATACAATATTCCAAAATTATATAACTTTATTTTTACTTGAGCCTTGATACATAATTGATGGAATACTTAGAATATTCCATTGTCCGATAAAATCATCTTCTCAGTGTCAATATAAAAGATTTTTCCCTCGTGTTCAGCTATAGCGGGATTCAATCTAAAGCCAATTGGCATTCCAATCCAGTTTCAACAATGTATTTTTTGGATCGAAAAAGTGAATCTTATTACAAAATTTTATTAATATTTATTAGATATTACATATTTTGAATGAAAATATAATATTACATATATAATTTGAAAATGATGATGCAGATCAAATTCTAATTTTTAATTACAATATATGTGTATCTATTCTTCAGTTCTTCTGTTATATTTCAAAAAGTATATGGATATAAGATTCCGTAATTTTATTTTTCTCAGGATTCAAGGACTTGTTTTTATTATCCTACAAATAAATAGCTTATTTTCAGGATTCAAGTACTTAGATTCTCCTGATTCCCTTTTTATGGTTTTCTAGATCACAGTAAACTATAATGAATTGCATTTTTTACAAACGCAAATGAAGATAAACTCGTTACATGGTGCCCATATGAAAAAGGGGGAAAGTTATAAAAAGTATGAACTTGCAATTTTGTTCACGATTAATTATGAATTTTCAGATATGTTATTTCAACATCAGAGTTTTGTTGATTTTTTAATTAAATCTTAAAGTTGTATTGATTAAGTCAAATTAGGCACGACGTTAACTTCACTAACGAAATATTTAAACGGCGTTAAATCTCACCGTTATATGAAAGGACGTCGTTTTGAAAAATGACAAAATATTCCAAAGTTTCAAATTAAGGTCATTTTAATCATGAACTTTCATTGACTTTCCATTTTTAATCACAAACTTTCGTTGACCGAGTCAAGTTAGGCATAATTTTATATTAAGGTTTGGCGATGAGTTATTCGGCTCAGTTCGGGATATTCCAGTTTTGGTTTTGTTATTTTTTAAAAATTTATCAGTTCGAGAATAAATTCTATATTGGTTCGAGTTTGGGTTATTCGACTCGGTCTTGGTTATTCGCGTTTTGGTTTTGTTCTTTTAAGAATATCTCGAATCGAAACCGAACTGGTTTTTAAAGAAAATATGTTCATTCAAAAATAAAATGAATCCAAATCGAATCGATATAGAATAACCAAACAAAATCAAACTCGAATAACCCAAATCGAGTCGAATTTGGGTGAAACACTCAATTGATATTTGTTTATTGTCATCCAGTATCTACATTAGTTTTCAAATTTACGTAACATCTTACTATGTTTTTAAAAGGTATATGAATGTACATGATTTTGTATTTTTGTTTTTAGAAAATATTGAATCACGTCTTTTCGAAAAAAATACAAATTACATTTTTTTTTGAAAAATACACTTTTTTTTTGAAAACACATAATCATATTTTAGAAAACACAATCACATTTTTGTAAAAAACATGAAATCATGAGATCACATATTTCGAAAATAAAAAGAATCATATTTTTTCCTTGGAAAACACGAAATCACGTTTATTCTCAGAAAACCATGATTCCAAGACAGAGTGTGATTCTAAATTTTTCGGAAAAACATGATCTTTTAGTTTTACGAAAAACGACGTGATTATATTTTATTTCCTCTGTTTTATAATGAATGATATTTTAGACTAATATTTTTGTTTCAAATTAAGTGATGTTTTTAATTTTCAATAGAGAATTAATTGCTTTTTTATTTTTAATAATCATTTTTATTTTGTATTATGTTTTATAATGAATAATATTTTAGACTAATATTTTTGTTTCAAATTAAGTGATGTTTTTAATTTTCAATGGAGAATTAATTGCTTTTTTATTTTTAATAATCATTTTTATTGGTCAAATTTAGATTCGCTACATAATAAATTATATTTTATTTTTGAAAATATATAAATTAAATGATTTATTAATCCGTGTATAAAAACTTTAAAAATCAATTAAAGTGAAATAAAAGGAGTATTAATTTTCTTAATTTTTTTTATCAAAACTATTTAATTTAATGTACTCATGGAAAATGAAATTTATAAATTTCAAAAATAATTTTGAAAATTTTAAAGATGCAAATAAAAATAAATATAAAAAAGTGCAGAAAGGAACATGACCTTTGTATCTAACAGATTTAATTTCTTAATTAGATTATTTAAATAATTATCAAATTAAATGAGGACATATAATATAATGGTTTATGTTAGTGCGATCATAATCTTGTTTCTATTCCCTGTGTTTTTGTTGGGAAAAATATATCTAGCAGAACATTCCATAAACTTAACGTGTTCGACAAACACTAATCGGGACAAAAACACATAAAGGACAAAAAGATCTACTGATGGAATCTGCTTGAAAACCGAAGTAATCAACCAGTTCCCGGTTAAAGAACACCAAAATTGCATGAACCAGTGAGATTGTTATGCCTCTCTTGACTAATACTGGATTTCACTAGACGGGCAAATTAAATTAATCAATAAGCTTATCAGCTATTGGTAGGTTCAATCGGGTTTCAACGGGACATTAATCGTCAAACAAGTTGTTAGCTTCTTTTATTTTGTCGGCAAAAACTCTATATTAATTTAAGTGTGGTCGAGGACCCGATTAGGTAATACAAAGTTAAAATAGATGTAATTATAAGGAATGACTCTGGTGCCTCTCGCAAGGTTGTCCGCCGTAGAGTTTATGTGCCTCAGAATGGCAAACACTTCGGCACTTCGGAACCTGTCCTTAAGTTGAAAGATTGCATGTAGCTCATCCCGAAATGCTGGCCAGTCGGTTGGATTTTGAATCATGTTCGCCAGCTCCGTGCTATCCGTGAAAAAGGAAAAAAGCCACCTCTTTCACCCGCCGATCGTATAGACACCGCATCGCCCATCTCAAGGCTTTGACCTCTGAATGTAAAGGGGATAGCGTCCTGGGAATATTACGAGCTCCGAACTCTTGGAAGGGTTGAAGTTCTGTGCGAATACCCCACCCGAGACCTGCGAGTTCGTCTGAATCCTTCCAAGAACCATCCACAAAGCCTTGAGAGACATGGGTATGAATCCGATCAAAGTCGAAAGTGGGTATCATCCCCGCCGTCTCTTGGGCCTTAGCAGCAAACCAGGCTGTCATCTCTATTTCGGCCAGATCCACAATTTCCCTCGGATCCTTTCGTACAATCTTGAATATCATCTCGTTCCTTCCTTTCCAAATGCACAAAAGAATCCATGGGAAAACCCTCTTTGCCTCCCATATGTTTTGTTCCTAATTTCGTAGTCCATGTTCTGAAACATTGATGCCCCCGGAAACCTGATAGGGTGAGAGGGAATCCTTGATAGGACCCATACTTGACGGGCGACCGAACATCCGAACAATGTATGATAGGCAATTTCCTGATCATGCCCGCAGAGATCACATCCCTGGTAACCTCTGATCCCCCTCCGAGAGAGATTTCCTCGTACCACTATCGAACCTGTCAAGATCTGCCACATAAAATGTTGAATTTGGGGGGGGGGGGGGGGGGGGA
>OVAO01003121.1:0-10968 GCA_900406285.1 Biscutella auriculata | reverse complement strand
GAAGAGTTTTCTCTACAAGTTCTCACGAGCCCAATCACAAGAGGAAGAGCACAAAGACTTATTGGAGATTTGATGAACACTTTGGAGAGGCACCACCATCACTTGAAGATTGAAGAAGAACCGGATCCATGCTATTGCCTTCAAGTGCTGATTCGATTCATGAAAGATGGAGCACTCTTTTTCCTTCGGTTAGGTTTTATCCCAATGGGTTTTCCCAACCAATGTGTTAATGAGGCTCCTTATCTCATCTAAGCCTTGTCATGAACCATCAAGAAGTTCCATAAGAGTTGAACCGAAAGTTTAAATCCCTTAGCCGTTAAAGCTTCTTCCTTCCTTTTCTCTTTGCTTTGCGTTTTGAGACTTTCTTCTTTAGGGTTTTGCTTTTGAAATCTTACTATTTAAACATTTGCTATCCCCTCTTGAAAACTTTAGCTTTCATTTCGATCAAAAGAGAAAACCTTTCTCATGGGAGCTTAATCTTGAAAGCGAGTAATATATTTCCTGTTTTTTTGGTGTGTTATATCTAAAGGACAAAACCGAGAATGTATCAAGGATACGTCATCTCCTTGTGGTCTCTCTTCTTTCCACCGATTCGCTTTGTCGCGGGTCGTTCCACCCACCACCACCGATCGCTCAGCACATACCGCCTTCGTTATCCATTGTCCACCGCTTGTTCGCCGTCCATTCCAACTCGTTCGTTCGTCATCTTTTCACTTCAAATACGTTGCCACCAAGTTTCGTCATCATCAGGTTCGTTGGAGAGTTGCACTTTTGGTCGTGCCCGTACACCCTTGTCGTCCGTATGCCCGATGTCCGTACCAAACATCTCTGTCGTACCGCGTCGACAACCATTCGGATTTTCTCAACCGAGGCTTGATTGATCATCTCCATTTCACCTCAAAGGAACTTCCACTAAGTTTCACCGTCATCGGAGCTAAGTTCACTGGAGATCCAAGTTCGTGGCCGCACCTCTACGGCGGCCGCCTCCTCTACCTCTTCAAGTCGGTTCAATCACTAAGGGAGAGTGTGTCAAGTGGTATTGAAGCCACTTGAAGAGATCTCATGCAAAAGTTCAGGGAATTCTTCCTTCATTTGCTTAAAGTTTCTACTTTTATCATATTGAGCCTATTTTTCTTCAATCTCCTAAACAAAAACCCCAAAAATATTTAAGTTTTTGTGTTTTTTTTGTTTCCTTGCATTTGTGTTTTGATCATGTTTGTTTCTGGCTTTCTAAAACCAAAAAACCCAAAATGATTATTTGTTTTTTTTTTCAAGTTTTTGCCTATAAAGTTCCGTTCTTGAAGAGATTGCGTTAGGGGTTCGGTTTTTTTGTGTTCAAAGGTTTTCAAATCTCGAAAAGTTTTGAACTTTCTTAGTCGAGGAGTTTCGTTTGCAAAGTTTCCATCTTACCTTGTAAAAAACCGGTTTAATCTTGTCTTGCTTGTTCAAGTTTGATTTAGTGCTTTAATGATGATCAAGAACTGATTTTTATGTGTATTGTTTTGTGCAAGGTTGAAGACGGGTTCTTTGCGAGAAAACGAAGAGAAATTCGTGTTTTTGCTTTTGGGTCGTGTATGTACCGCCAACGATCATTACACGTCAAACACGTGCACCGTACGTTTAGTACCATCGCCTGTGCCGCCCGCGGGACGTTGATTGCCGCCTGCCTGTTGCCCGAGAGAATTTTCTTGCCGACTGTTTACTTTGGCCGAACCAATGGCTGACTATAATCACCTTGAGCATGTTCCTCCTCGTGACGAGTTGCATGATCAACTCTACTTTGAGGTTATTACTTGGTTCATAGAGAGAAATTTTGAGGAGCTAAGGAGGAACCAAAATCCTCAAGGCCCCCAGGCTCGTCCACCTCATCCTCCGAGGCGTGCTCTAGCCCATGAGGAAGATCCTTTTGTTGTTGGTCTTACGACACAAAGAAATAGGTCGTGGAGACCACCTAGAGGTTATCAACCAAGGCAATAGGCCGGTTGGTACCAAGGTCGCATGCGCTATGAAGATGATGATCACTTTGATCGAAGAGAGAGAAACCGGAGACAACCTAGAGGACCTAGGCAGTATGTTGAGGAAGAAGATGGGCATTCAGATGTCTCAAGCCATGGTTCTCCAAGGAGGTATCAAAGGGATTCGAGACAAGAAGGTCTCCAAAGCATTAAGTCCAAGGTACCTCTTTTTCAAGGAAAGAGTGATCTCGAGGCATACCTTAAATGGGATAAGAAGATCGAGTTGGTCTTTGATTGTAGATGGTACTCCAAACTTAACATGGTCAAGGTTGTTGCCACCTAATTTAGTGATTAAGCTTTGAGTTTGTGGGACAAACTAGTAACTTCAAGGAGACACAATGCAGAGCATCCCATATTGAAACTAGGGCCGAGATGAAGATAGTCATGAGAAAGCGGTTTGCTAAGTCACCACCATAGAGAACTTCACCAAACGTTGAGGAGATTAACACAAGGGTCTAAGATGGTTGATGAGTATTACCAAGGAGATGCTTCTACTTAGGATCCATATTAGAGAAGATAGGGAAGCTACTATGGCTCTTTCCTTGGAGGTTTGAACCGTGAGTTGTAAGACCATTTGGAACTCCAAACACTATGTGAGCTTGAAGAAATGAGCGGTCATGATGGAGCAACAACTCAAGAGGAAAGACAAGACAACCTATAAGCCAAATTTTGTCAAGGAGTCTAAGCCTAGCTATTCCTAGCCGTGTGAGTCTTCTAAGAAGCCAGTCACTCCCTCACTTAGGGAAGAGCCTAAAGAGAAACCTCACTTGGCTAAGGACAAAGGCAAAGCTATTGCCAATCCCTCATAGTCTAGAGATGTGAAGTGTTTCAAGTGCCAAGGAAGAGGTCATATAATTTAGTGATTAAGCTCTGAGTTGGTGGGACCAACAAGTAACTTCAAGGAGACATAATGGAGAGCATCCCATTGAAACTTGGGCCGAGATGAAGATGGTCATGAGAAAGGGGTTTGCCAAGTCACCACCATAGAGAACTTCACCAAAGGTTGAGGAGATTATCCCAAACGGTTGATGAGTATTACCAAGGAGATGCTTCTACTTAGGATTCATCTTAGAGAAGATAGGAAAGCTAGTATGGCTCGTTCCTTGGAGGTTTGAACCGTGAGTTGCAAGGCCATTTGGAACTCTAAACACTATGTGAGCTTGAAGAAATGAGCGGTCATGATTGAGCAATGACTCAAGAGGAAAGGCAAGACAACCTATAAGCCAAATTATGTCAAGGATTATAAACCTAGCTATTCCAAGCCGTGGGAGTCTGCTAAGTAGCCATTCCCTCCCTCACCTAGGGAAGAGCCTAAAGAGAAAACTCACTTGGCTAAGGACAAATTTAAAGCTATTGTNGGAAAGGCAAGACAACCTATAAGCCAAATTATGTCAAGGATTATAAACCTAGCTATTCTAAGCCGTGGGAGTCTGCTAAGTAGCCATTCCCTCCCTCACCTAGGGAAGAGCCTAAAGAGAAAACTCACTTGGGTAAGGACAAATTTAAAGCTATTGCCAATTCCTCACGGTCTAGAGATGTGAAGTGCTTCAAGTGCCAAGGAAGAGGCCATTATACAAATGAGTGCATCAACAAGGGTTTCATGGTCCTTCTTGATGATGGAGAGGATATGTATGAGGATGAAGAGGCTTTCCCAGAGGAAGTTGATGACTCCACCGAAGAGTATGAGGAAGACGCTGCCCAAGGAGAGTTGTTGGTCTCAAGAAGGGTTATAAACGTGTTGCCCAAGGAAGATGAGAATGCTCAAAGAGAGAACTTTTTTCACACTCGTTGACAATTGAACAAGAAAGTGTGTAGTCTCATTATTGATGGAGGGAGTTGCACAAATGTGGCAAGTGCCACAATGGTGAATAAGTTGAATCTTGAGACTAGAAAGCACCCGAAGCCTTATAAGCTTCAATGTCTTATTGATATGGGAGAGATGAATGTTAATACTCAAGTAACCGTGCCTATTTGCACTGGTAAGTATGAAGACAAAGTGGTTTGTGATGTGTTGCCTATGGAAGTCGGCCATATTTCCTAGGAAGGTTGTGGCAATTTGATCGGAATGTGATTCACAATGCGCACACCAACAAAAATTCNACAAATTTGTTTGCGCATAAAGAAAAGAAGATTACTCTTGTGCCTATGATACCTCAAGAGGTGTCCCAAGATCGGAAGGCCCTACACAAGTGTAATAAGGAAGGCCCTTCACTCTAAACAATCAGTTTTGCTTTTGGTGTATAAAGAAGCCCTTAGTGGCTTAACTAACCCTTCACTGGATCATCTGAATAAACTCAAAGATCTTTTGCAGCAGTTTAATGATTTGTTTCCAGGTGATGAGTCCAAGGGTTTACCACATATGAGAGGAATTGAGCACCAAATTGATTTTGTGCACGAAGCTACTCTCCAAACCGACCAACTTATAGAACCAATACGGTGGAGAGCAAGGAGATTCAAAGACCAACTTAGGTTTTGTTGTGAGTGCAGAAGAAGTTATGGTGGATGAGGAGAAGGTGAAGGCAATACTAGAGTGGACAAGTCCTAAATTCGTGAGTGAAGTGAGGAGCTTCCATGGATTAGCCGGTTTATATAGAAGATTTGTCAAGGACTTTGGCACCATAGCCACACCTCTCACTAAAGTGATCAAGAAAGAAGTGGGGTTCAAGTAGGTTCAAGCTCAAGAAGATGCATTTCAAACCCTCAAGGACAAGCTCAGTCACGACCCATTGCTTATGCTCCCATATTTCAACAAGACATTCAAGATTGAATGTGATGCTTCTGGAGTAGGGATCATGGCCGTTCTCATGCAATAAAGGAGGCTCATTGCTTTTTTTTTGTGAAAAGATTGGAGGCGCCACTCTCAACTATCCCACCTTTGACAATGAGCTTTATGCCTTAGTCCAAACCTTGAAGACTTGGCAACACTACATTTGGCCGAAAGAGTTTGTGATCCATTCAGATCATGAATCACTCAAGCATCTTAAGAGTCAACACAAGTTCAACAAGACGCATGCTAGGTGGGTGGAATTCATTGAGACCTTTCTGTATGTGATCACTTACAAGAAAGGTAAGGACAATGTTGTGGCCGATATATTGTCTCGGAGGTACACTCTTCTCTCTAGCTTGAATGTTAGACTTTTAGGCTTTGAGCAATTGAAAGAACTATATGCTACTAATTTTGTGTCAAGGAAGTCTATATTGAATGTGCTAATCATGCTTTGGATAATTACTATAGACTTGATGATTATTTGTTCTATAATCATAGATTGTGTGTACCTAATGGTTCAGTCCGAGAATTGTTACTTAGGAAAACCCATAATGGCGGCTAGATGAGACATTTTGGAGTGGACAAGACCTTGAAGGTAGAGGATTTGCTCACAATGTATCAAATGTAAACAGACTGAGGCTAAGGCTTATCCTCTGAGTTTGTATACACCTCTCCTTATAGCTTCTCTCCCTTGGCATGATGTTTCCATGGATTTTGTGTTTGGTTTGCCTAAGACTAAAACAGGTAGAGACTCCATCTTTGTGGTTGTTAATAGATTCTCTAAGATGGCTCATTTCATACCATGTCACAAAATTGTTGATGCATCTCATATTGCCAATTTTTTCTTGAGAGAAGTGGTTAGGCTGCATGGCAAGCCTAAGACTATTGTTTCGGATAGAGACATTAAATTCTTGAGCCACTTTTGGAGAACTTTATGGAATTAGCTTGGAACTAATCGGATAGAGCATCCTCATGAGAGTGGCAGTAGGGTTTGGTGGAGGCGGTGCAGTCGGATGATCCGCCATGTTCTCGGGTGGTACATCCGGCGGAGCAACTTGTCGACCTTGNGAGCCACTTTTGGAGAACTTTATGGAATTAGCTTGGAACTAATCGGATAGAGCATCCTTATGAGAGTGGCAGTAGGATTTGGTGGAGGCGGTGCAGTCGGATGATCCGCGATGTTCTCGGGTGGTACATCCGGCGGAGCAACTTGTCGACCTTGGGGCAGTGGAAATGGAGAACCAAACCTTGTCACATTTCCTTGAGAGACACGGGTCAGATATTGATGAGGCGCCGTGATGGGCGAGCTAGAGGGATGACACAAACTTGATTCGCACGCTTCAACGGTGAGGGACCACCATGTACGACCGTGCAAACTCTTTCTCGCGCCTCATTTTCCCCCTTTCGTCTTTTTCCCTTTCACTTTAGCACAATAGCGGCTGTCTCTCTCACTCTTCCACGTGGCTAATGATTGGCTGATGGTTTGGATTTGTACGGTGTGGTCCCGGACGTGTGTGAGCGAGCGAGAGGACCACACGCGCGGCTAGCTGGTCAAAAGCAAGAGACATGTGCTTTCTCATGCGCGCGTTCTTCTTTTAACCTGGACAAAGTGACAAAAATCCAACTAGCAATCAGTCATTGGCACCCATTGAATCAAGATTTCAAATTTAAACAAGGTATTGCCAAAACAACTGATTTCTTCAAACCACAAGATGAAAACTTTAATGGTAAAAATTGTCGACCAAGAAAATTCAAATCTTTTCAAAAATACAACAACTTCAAGCACAAGAAATCTCAAAGCATTTGGACAAAGATAAGATCTAGAAACACACGTAACCAAAACAGAACAAAACGAAGAAAGTTAATAACTTTTTGATAGATTCGAATAAAGCAACACCAAAACGAATTTAGTAAAGCCAGATCCAAACTAAACAAGTCTTAATCAAGCAAAAAGCCGATATCTTTTTGGGTTTTCTTTTAGATCTACTTCTAAAAATGCCTTAAAGCAAAGAAAGTTGAAAATTTTTGAAGGGAGAAAGAACACTCCCTGAGTTTAGGTTTGAGAGGCTCCAAGTTGGCTCCTAATACCACTTGATACACGCTCCTTAGCGAAATATATGCCCTTGGAGGAGAACAAGCCTTCGGCCGGCGGCTTGAGACGGCCGCGAGTTCAACTCTCCCAAAGCCTAAGTGCAACAAAGATGAAACTCATTATATCTGGTATAAGGCTAAAAATATTAAGAAAAGTCGAGAGAAAATGGTAAAGAAGAGAGAAAGGGTCGATGGTTTGAAACAAGGTCATCGGGTACAGCAGTGTACGGCTCTGCTGGTCGTACAAGGAGAATGTTGCGTGATTCTCACGACCAGACGATTTCAGATCGTGATGAAACTCGTTGTAGCCTCTTTTGAGTGAGAATGATGAGGATCGATTGTAAGAGATCTTGAAGTTTGAACATTTTGATCGGAGAGGTACGTTGAGGTCTGTCGTACGAGAGGGTACGACCTCGCCGGGCCGTACGAGACAAACTTCACGAATTTCACGTACATATGAACTCTGATCTTGACAAAACTTCGTGGAGGTGAATCTTTGGATAAATGATGAGGATGGATCGTGCCAGAAGCGACGCAGTGCAAGCGGAGGATGGAGAGCGACGGTGAGGTTGAGAACTTCCATGGTGGGCGACGGAACCGGAACGATGGATGCAAAAAGATGATAAACAAAGGGGGAGAGGAGAAGGACCACCAATGGGATGAAGAACCCTTGGATACACCTTTAGAGATATAAGATATTGCACACTTAGATCGCAAGAGATATTACACACTCAAGCAAGAGCTAACAAGAAAACTTTCTCGGTTTTTTATTTCAAAATGTTAGCTAAGGGAGAAAGTTCTTACAAAGAGAGTTTAAACACTCTCGTACAAGGGCAAAACGCGGAGCATTGATGAAGATAAGGTTTAATGTAAAAAGCATAAATTTAAAGATAAGATCAAGGCTCTTTCTCCAACGGTCTTAAACGTATGGATCAAGTATTGATGCGGTCTTATGTGAGGTCTAGTGCAATGGGCCTCATTAAACCTTTGTGAGTAAACCATTTGGAAAAAACCTCACCGAAGGAAGAGTAACCCTAAGACCTCAAGATCCGACTTAATCACTTGAAGAAGTCATAAGGAGGTTGCACAAGATCGGTTCTTCCTCCTTCTTCAAGTGATGACAATGAGTCTCCAAACCCTCCAGGGTTTTCATGATGACACCAGTTAGTCTTTGGGCTCGTGCACGAGTAATGTGACCAGTTGATACTTGAAGAGAAGCTTCCTCATGCTCTATCTCATTCTTCTTGCTAGTCACCCATATATCAGCGAACTTATGGAAGAACATGGTTTTCTGGTCACCTAATCTCAACCATTGGATCTTAGCTTGCTACTTGTAGAAAGTTTATTCTATGTAACAGACATGATGCCTCGCCGCATAAGCAACTACTTCCACCTCCGGAACTTCTAGAGTCGAGGTTAGCAATCTCTGCTCCTGTCTATAACAAAGTTCCTCGAAGGTAACCTTTGCTAGAGCAGGGAGAAACCCAACACGTCTCGATTCAATTGACGCATAGCTTATCAGTAAACCTGAAAATGGCAGAATGAGAGATAAAAAAGGGGTAGTCTCCCTCAGCCACTGTCGGAATAAATCGCTCATGATTAACCAAAGCCACTGTGGGAATAAATCGCTCATGATCGGCATCAAAGATTTGATCACGACGTACATGCTGAATACTGAGTTGCCTCGTTGTCATGATTTGGGAGACATCTTGAAGAACAATTAAGAGTGCAGAACGAGGAGGCTCTTGACGTGTAATCTGGGCATGGTACTGATCAACAACTTGTTTGGAATCCATAAAGATGATGATGTTGTCATAATGAAGAGCCGAGAGGTGTGTGACAGCAAATAACAAAGTGTCGGCCTCCGCTGCGGCCGGTGAAGTTGTTGTTGCAAGTCTACCTCGACCATGCACTATAACATTGCCCGATTAAGTCCTAAGAATCCAGCCAACACTTATTTGGTCTCTCGGAGAGAGCCATGAAGCATCTACAAAACATTGAAATGGTGAACAAGGTATATGTGCTGGTAGAGTAGTTGGAGGAGTAATAGGAGCCCGATTGGGATGAGACATGATGGTGCAATATCCATATTCGCTTCATTCCAAGAAAGTGAGTCTGCAATAGCCTGTGATATAATGTTAGGAATGAACCATCTTATGCCTTCATAAAGATAATTGTTTTGGCTTTTCCAGATTCGTCAAAGAAGAAAAGGGAATAACATTGAGACATAGAGATGTGGTTGATTCTTGAAAGCCAGGAAGATCTAAGAGAAAGAAGCTGCAGAATCTGTGAGCTAAGAGCTAACTTCCATAGGGGTTAATTCCCAGATTTCCTTGGACACTCTACAAGCGAAGAGACTATGTAATATGGTCTCATGAGCATCACCACATAGAGGAAAAGAAGCATCAATAAGTATCCTGCGAATCTTGAGAAGACTTAACACTGGAATTGCATTATTCAAATATTTCTAGATAAAATGCCTGATTTTTGAAAGACAAGATAAATACCATAAGTACTGATATCCATGGTATCATTGTCCGTAAGTGGAGTGATAATGACTGTAGATGAGGGAGAGGATGATGACGATGGTAAAGTGTAATGGAGAGTGCGATATCCACTACAGACAATGTAACGAAAAACATCGCTTGAGGTATACAGACCAAATCTAGTATTTTCAATGATGTCAGCATCCTCAGGAGTGAATAATTGTCTAATGAGAGCAGTATTCCAAGATCGATAATTCTTGTTGAAAAGCTGAGAGACATATCAAATATTGTGATCTGCTTCTGGATCAATCAGTATTGGTGAGCGATAACTTCCATTATCAGAAATCCAATTATCCTTTAAACCATGAATATGAGAGCCATCACCTACTAACCATGTAATGACCGATCCAATTGTCTCGACCTTTGAGGATACTTCGCCAAATGTAGATAGGATTGTAATCTGAAGTGGAACTAAGGAAGTCAGAACGAGAGTAATACTTAGCTTTCAGGATTTTTGCCAGTAGTGAGTCCGGTTGTTGAAGCAATCGCCAAGTCTGTTTGCCTACTAAAGCGTTGTTAAAGGTTTCTATATCTCGAAAGACGATGTCTCCTTCCATTTTTGGCTTCGTAATTCTTTGCCATGAAATCCAATGAATGCCTTTACGATCCCCCTTATCTATCCACCAGAACTTCCTAATAATAGTTGTTATCTCATCACAGATAGATCGAGGTAGAGTAAAACACGACATTATGTAAGAGGGAATAACAATTAGCACGACTTTAATCATAACTTCATGGCCTCCATTGGAGACGAATTTTGAGTTCCAAGAAGAGACCTTCTTTTTAACTCGTTGGACCAAATTTCTTATTACGGCCTATAACTTCAGGCATCCCGAGGTATTTACCAAACCTTCCTGTGTGGTGAATGTTCAAGAGTTGCTTAAGTCTTGAGCGGAGAGGCTCTGGTGTGTTTCTACTGAAAAAGAGAGATGACTTTTGTGGATTCCGAGCTTGTCCCGATAGAGAGGTATATGTGGAGATCATATCAAGAAGATTATGTACATTAGATTATGTGGCCCTGCAAAAAAAAAAACAGTGAGTTGTCAGCAAAAAGAAGATGTGTCAATACTGGTGCTCGTCTACTAAGTCTATTACTCTGGGGAAGGGAATGAGACTGATAACGGTTAATCCAGTGAATAAGGCCTTGAGTGCAAATTAAGTAAATGTAGGGGGAAATTGGATTGCCTTGGCGAATTCCTCTAGAGGGATGGATAGTTCTTTTTTCTTGACCATTTAAAATGACAGAATAAGTTACAGAGCTTAAACAAGATCGAATCTAGCCTCTCCAAGGATCAGAAAAACCCATGCATTGCATTATCTTATCAACGAAGCCCCATATTAATTTATCAAAGGCGTTAAAGATATCTAATTTCAAAGCCTAATTATGAGTTTTACTACACCTATAGTTTAATGAATGCATGACTTCAAGTGTTAAAAGAACATTATCTGTTATAAGCCTATTGGGGACGAAAGATGTTTGAGTTTCTGAAAGAATCTCTTTTAACCAGGGTTTGAGGCGATTAGCAAGAAATTTAGACAAGATATTGTA